>CAKJVC010000080.1:0-85452 GCA_918026815.1 Chalara sp. BL73 | reverse complement strand
GTACGGCAGAGGCTCAGGTACTCATTGAGGGATGCTTTCTGGTCAACAGCGCTAGCGAGAAGGTCTTCCACCGATGTCTCTTGTTTCGGTGTAATGGAAAGTTTGGAAAGAGCGGCTTGTGCAGCTTCCTTGGGTTTCTTTGGGGATTCCTTTGTGTCTCTGGATGTGGAGCCGATGTCAAGGATATCCTCGATTAGTATATTGAGTGTCTGCAGAGTATAGAGTTGTCTTTCAAGGATTAATTCTCCGGTCGATTGAGGGAGGCAGACACCATCTACAGCAGCAGACAGATCCCGCATAGTCTCTTCGTACCCCGCCCGATTAGAAGCCTTGTACGACTGCCCGTACTGGTGTTCGTCGTCTATAAACATCGTAAAAGTACTTGAACTCGTCAGCATGACGGAGGTTATACATGCGCATGCTGTTCAATATGACTGCGGCATCTCCTGGCCCGCCATTAGGACCTTCGGCATATTGGTCGGCGAGGGATTTTGTGGCTCGGTACTTTAATATATCTAACATGTACTCAGCAGGTTCGACCACATCCCGAAGATTGATCTCTGGTATAATCTTGTAAACATTTCCCATTGATCGGTCCTTGGGATCCTTCAATACAACACCTTCTGCGGCGCCAGCTTTTAAGGCCTTAGCTCGCTGTCCCCGATCGAAAGAGCGCCACAACTGCTCTACCTTTGTGCCATGTATGTGATATTTTCTAGCCAGGTCCTTGCGCAATTCCTGGATAGCTTCCCGTTTCCCTTCTATAGGGCGACTCATGATGCGGGGTTTCCTGGACCCCAATATGCATAAACAAATTCACGACCTCTCGTAAGTCGGTGTATTATGCGCGGAGCCGACCTGGAAACAATGGATGAGTTAGCAATGCAAATATAGCGGGGAATGTCAGCTTACATACAGTATGCCAAAAGGTTATTAGTAGTTCTAGACCCCTCGGTAAGTTTTGCTTCTCGAAAGTGGTTGATGGTTGAGAATGAGATTCGGGAAAGCGGTGGGGCTTGAAACGTGTTCACGTGACCGCGTCAACTACAATAACCAGTGACCTATAGCATACAATATCTCACGGCCCTAAGCGCCGCTTGGTTATTCCCACCAGCCAAATTCTCTGTAGACAACAGCTGCTTTGATTGTTGCTAACGCTTACTTTCTTACTTAAGCTTCTTAATAAAATCAGCACATCTCTCTGCAACCATTACAGCCGGCGCTTGTAACCGAGATCCCGTGACAAATCCGTCCCGCATCAAATCCCACTCAAATTTATCAATTGAACTTATGGTAAAAATTAATAAAAAATCAACCATAAATCTATATACAATAAAAGTAGGCTTAATCGATTTATAATAATTCATTGTATTATTTTTACAAAAAGAAGATTTTTAAAAGCGTAATAGTAGCTTAATTGCTTTTTCAACTCGATTTTTCTGCACTATTTTTTTACAACAACTTTTTATTTACTACTTAATTTTAAGCTTTTTTCTAGGTTTTGAAGTTGAAAAAGCTTTAATAAATGCTTTTAAGGTTTTGTTATTTTTGTAAAGCTAAATTAAGTGTAATAGTAGTAAAAACGACTTTTTAGCTAGTGACTGTAATCGAAAAAATTCTAGTCGGCTTTCTTTTTTGTAATTAAGCTTTAGCTAATCGAGCTTTTTTTTTTTACTTTTTAACTTTAATAGCTTTATTAAGTTCAATTTGAACTTTTCGAGCATTTTTTGATTTTTTATAGTTTTAGCTTTATTTTCTTTTTTAATTAGTATTTTTGATTTTTTCGACTTTAGCTAGCGAATACACAATAGTTTTTTAATTAGGTTTTTACTTAAATCAAGTTTTCGGCTTTTTTTCTTTTTAATTTTTTATATATAATAGCTTTTTTAACTTTTTATTCTCGTGTTTCGCGATATTAGCTTTTGTAATTGCAGTTTGCAGCTTTTAAACACTTTTGTATAACGTTTTTACTAGGATTTTGTTAATATGCTTTTAGAACTAAACGTACAGTTTTAAAGTTTGTAAACGTAGAAATCGTATTAAGAACTTTTTGCAATAAACTTTTAATACGTTGTACTAAATTAATTATATTTTTTCGATTAACTAGCTAAATACTAGGCTTTTTAAAAGTATGCTAAATATTTTTTCGAAAAAACTTTATTAAAAAAGCTTAAATAAATCAAAAACATGCTTTTGCTTATAGTCGTAAAGCTACTGCTAGCTGCTAATAGCATATCGAGTCGTACAAAGTAAACTGTAGCAAAAAGCCGAACAAACTAACATCGAAAAGTTGCAATTTGTGTGTAAAATGTAATAGTAAAATCAATATAATTATACGGTAGCGATTAGCTTATTCGACGAATTCGTAATTTACATAACTAAAATAGCTATTTACTATTAATAAACGCTTAAATCGAAAACTAGCTAGCTGAATATAGCGATTAAACACTTTTTTAGTTACTTTATTCCGAGTTTATTACTACTTTATTTATTTTTAAATAAAGCAAAATAAATATTTGAATTTTTATTAACGTTTTTAAACTAACTAAATTGCAGTTAGTAATTTGATTTTTGTAAATTAAAAAAAAAAATAACTTTTTTATTGCTAAAATGCAAGTTAAACAACTAATAAACTCTCGATTGCCGTTTTAACGATTTTTATTTTACTTAGCTTATTTATAGCTTGTTGGCTTATAATTTTTTTATTATACGACTTATTTTTATAAGAAATTTTTTTATTAAAATTATATATATTGTTAACTGTAATTTAATATTTTTTAATTGTACGCTTTAGCTGCGAAACGTAGCTAGTTAGCTAATTACTTTTTAAAAATTAATATTAAATCAACTACTTAACCGAGTAATTTACGTTGTTATAAAACAATTGAAACATAAGCTTATATTCAGCGACAACTCGCAAATTATTAATGTTACGCAAATACATCGATTTAAGTTCCGATTTATACCGAGCTACAAATTAGCCGACTTAGTTTTTTTACACTTTTTTTTTAGCTTTTCCGCAAAGTTTTTGACTATTTTACTAGTAGAAAGCATTTGCTTTTTACTTAAATAGTTAATTCTACGAATAAGCTCTCGTTCCTGAAAGTCTGTAAAGCATTGTCGGCCAATAAAGTCTGTATAGGCTTTATAACAGGTTTGACTTTTCAGCTTTTTGTTAATCGACGTACGATTACATCTAAAGTGTGTCGCTGCTTGGGAAGCATTTAGAAACTTCTTTGATCGAATTGAATCAACAGCTTTGTTAATAACGTCTGATTTGGCGTAGTTATTCATGTTTGAAGATTTATATAGAATGCATTTTTGAGTGGGATTTGATGCGGGGCGGGATTTGTCACGGGATCTCGGTTACATGAGCAGACACAATCTGCGGGAACACACTTGTATCACAAACCCTTAACCCGTCCACCCCATAAACCCGCAACTCATCATCCACGACCCCGGGGGCCTTTGGGTCGTTCTCTGGCGCCATTCTACAACTACTTGTATAGTGATAAAGAGTCCTGACTCTGCGACGAATGTACTTGTCAAGCTCGTCATCGTTGCCATTGTCGATATCTCTCTGCTGGGCTTCCTCGGTGAATACGAGATTCTGCAGAAGAGGGAATCCGGAGGCCTTCATAGCTTCTCCTAATTTCAAGGATAATCGCACGGCGGCACGCAAGACAACGTAGTCCGCGGGGTCTGAGAGAATCCCGAAATCGACTTTGGGTTGATCATGAGGGTTTGAGGATGATAGGCGGACAGTGCCGCGCGATTTGGGCTGCACATGACTAGCAAGCAGTGAAAATGCGCCGATCTTGGAAAACAGGCGGTTGTGCTCCTCGAGATCATCCATCGCGCTAGTGGCAATTGGCATCAGCTCTATGTCAGGAACGTAGTCTTGAGGGTTTGATATCGCTGCCTCAGGGCTATCTTTCGAAGGTCTGGCGGGCATATCGGAGCGAAACTCAGTACCACCTTTGGCGAGGGATGAGGAGCGGACAAAAGAGAAAGGATTTGAACAGGATTGCCCAAGATACCAGTTCCCCAAATGAGGTATTTGAGAAATTCTAGACCGCCTTTCAGCACGGGGGATACTGCGACGGCAGTGAGAGATTCATTTATGGGTACCTCCCAAGCTACTGGAACGCCATGGTGGTCAGTCTATTAAAAAAATCATCTGTCAGCACTATCGCATAGAGTAGCCCACGGGGCCCATTATGATAGTAACATACGAGCTCCGATCCAACACCAGGGAGATCATGCACAACCTCGATACCATTTTCTTCGAGATGAGCACGCGGTCCGATGCCGCTGCACGAATTAATTGTCAGATTTGGGCTTTTGCTTTAGATAGGGAAAGGGGGCCTTACCTGAGCATTAGAACCTGGGGCGAGCCAATAGAACCGGAGCAGACAATCACTTCCTTTTTGACCTTTACTGACCAAACTTTGTCCGATTTTGGGTCCGTAAGTTTGAAAAGCACTTTTTTCACCCGGGGCTTTCCCTTTTCCTCTTGCCCAGAGAATACAATGCGAGAAACGATTGCCATTGTGCAGATTGTCAGGTTCTTCTCCCGCTTCAGAGCAACTTCTCTAGGCAGAAAGGCGTCAAAAGTCGAGACGCGCCTATTATTTTCGTCTATAGTCGAGTCTAGAGTAGCAAGTCCATCAGCAGGAGCGTCAGGGGCAGCCGTGTCTGGAACACGCGGAAAGCCCATGGCTACGGCAGCATCGCTGAACCTAACTTGGTTTTAGAATCTAGATAATGTCGCATGGCAATGGGACAACTTGGGATTGAACTAACACGCGGTATACATTGAACAGCCAGGTAACATATATGAATGAACGAGTGATCCATGTGCCTGTTTACCATAGATTTTCAGTTACAGATCCAGAGAGGTCCACCTGTTACATACCTGAATCCCCACGGTAGCTCAACTTTGGTTTGTCCAACGCTTTCTCTCCTTTCACGAAATAAGGTAGTACTTTCTCATAGCTCCATTCAGGATGGCCCAAGGCAGCCGACGCATCATAATCCGCAGGTGTTCCACGCGTATAAACCATGCCGTTGATTCGCGAGCCACCGCCAAGCACCTCCCTCGAAAGAATAGGCTTTTGCGATTGTCGCAATACTTCATTGGCTCACAATTCCAGCTGGAAGCACCGCCATCCGACTTGAGAATGTTCGAAGATACTATGGGAACACGAGAAATCCACGTATCATTGGCTGGACCTCGCTCAAGAAGCAGGACAGAAACGTTGGGATCTTCACTCAGGCGCGATGCTAAAGCACATCCCGCGGTCCCGCCTGTAGTATCTCAATTAATACCACTAGGAGAGAGAAAGGTTTTGTGACACCTACCGCCCGCAACAACATAATCGAACTCACGAGAATCGACATCTTGAGGACAACGTTCCGGATACTTGCGACCAAATGGCCACCACATAGCGCTGTGAGGACTGCGAGAGGAAGAGTTGAGTGATCAGCGTACAGAAAGGAGCAGATGCAATGAGGAGCTCCGTTGGTAGTAGAAATGAGGTAATTACAATAGACAACAATTCTGAATCACTCTTTTGATATCCAAGTTTTTAAAGAGAGTGGGCCGCAGTTACAGCTTCCAACGCCGCCTCGAAGAGACAAGAGAAAAAAGGCAGAAATGCGCGCGTGCGGGGCGAGATGAGTTAGTGTTGAGTAAAACATTGGTCACATTTTACGCCGCATGTGCAGTTTGCCGCTAACCCACAGTTAGCTTGGGTTATTGGTTACATTGTAAGGTTGCCGGGGGCTGATAACCTTATGTCGAATCCTCCTCTTGCATATGCATGTCAGCGGCGCCACGCGTTACTGTACTTATGGTCTGTAATTGATTCGATAGCCTCGTTCCCACAACCCATCTTGTCGGAATGGGACTTGTTTCCCAGGCTAGCATCCTGCATAATCGCGAAGTCTTATCCTCGCGGGAGGAAACTTTTACATTTGATTTACAAATTACAGTACCACTTTGTGGCCGCCATCTACTTTCACATGTTACTCCCCAATCCGGTAAGCCAAAGAGCGTGGTGATGGTCGAAGCTGAGAACAAGGATTAGGTCAGGTCTTCAGAAGCACAACGCTTCCTCATGCTGGATCTGCATCAGCCTCCTTG
This sequence comes from Chalara sp. BL73, assembly GCA_918026815.1. Classification (NCBI taxonomy): domain Eukaryota; kingdom Fungi; phylum Ascomycota; class Leotiomycetes; order Helotiales; genus Chalara; species Chalara sp. BL73. Next base: position 79,304 of record CAKJVC010000080.1, on the reverse strand, counting down.
GACAAGCGAGCGCACGTTGGACTGGCACTTTGTTCACTATATCCGCGCTTGCGGCATCATCAGATTGTAATTGTAATACCGATTTGCTCTCGTAGTCTTGTGTTTGGCTCTCCCTTTCATGAGTTGAGATGAACTAAGGGCTCCACAGTAACTAAGGCAGCCATTTTCGTTGTCATTATCTCGCTGTCGCAGGCACCCTTAGTCCTCTAATCTATATGTTTCCTTCAATCAGCGTGGAGTTTCGGCAGATATGGAAAGTAGCAGACTGGAAATCTCTGCTCTATCGCCTGCGTTGCTAGGGCTAGCATTCTCGCTATTCCTACTCTCTCTAGCGCTCAAACCAAAGAATTACATCAATGAACCTTTGTACATTCTACCCAAGGTTCCAGTGTTTGGCCACGTACTTGGAATGATGAAAAAGCAAGCTCGTTACTTGGTCGATATTTAGTCAGTCTTCTAGGTGCTTCTTCTCATTCAAGATCTCCTGCTAATTATTCCCTGCAAGTGAAACTTCAGGATTGGACATATACACAATACCCTTTCCAGGTCTACCTGGAGGGAAAGCCTATGTCGCGAACTCTCCAGAAATATATACCGCGATGCAAAGAATTCCTGCCAAGATCTCTATGCGCTATGTCGAGACTCTATATACTCCTAAACTGGCCGGTCTAAGCCCATCTGGGGCGAGGATTCTCGCAGAATATGTCAACGTTGGCGAATCACAGCCTAGCTATTTGAAGGACGGAATTGCCAGTTCACAAAGAACCTTGATGCCAGGTGAATCGTTGACTACTGCCACTCGCCTTGCTTGCTATAACTTGGCCACCGCTATTGGAAACCTTAAGCGTGACTCAAGGGGTCCAGTTGACCTGTGGAGTTGGGTTGCTAGTGAAGTGATGTCATCGGCCACCAATAGTTTCTATGGCCCAAAGAATCCATATAAGGACCCCGATGTAGTTAAAGCATACCAGTAAGCTCTAAATAGCAGGAGGTTTTATCTTGACAAGATGATAATGGCTGTCTAACAAGAAACAGTGATTTTTAAGACAACGCTTCGGGAGTCGTATCCTACCCATATCCAAAGTATACATGTGCGAAAGCATACGCCGCCCGTAGCAAAATCATTGCAGCATTTATGAAATACTATTCTGATGGGGGATCTGAACTCTCTTCATCTTGGGTACAGAGTGCAGCAAAAGTATCTGCCGAATACCAGGTTTCTGCTTCGGATATAGCTAGTATGGATGTTGCCAATACCCATGGACTTGTAGCCAACTCCATGCCTTCTGGATTTTGGGTGCTATACCACGTCTTCAATGACGAAAAGCTGCTCGCTGAAGTGCGTGCTGCGATTATGCATTTACTAACTACATCTGAAAGCGGTAGTGTCGTTCATTATGAGCTGGACGTAAGGAACATTCGAGAGGTACCCATTCTGAGATCGGTTTTCCACGAGGTGTTGCGCTATTACTCAAGAGGCGCTGGAAGCAGACTAGTTGTTGAAGATACCACAATCAACAACCGGTATCTGCTGAAAAAAGGCACATTTATTTTTATGCCACACCAGTCATACCATTTTAACAAAAACTCCTGGGGACCAAACGCCAATGAATTCGACCCGCGAAGGTTCATGGACACAAAACAGCCCGCCGGTGCGTTTATCGCGTTTGGCGGCGGGCAGAGCTTATGCCCTGGCCGCTTCTTTGCTCAGAATCAGGTCTTATCTATCTGTGCTATGATGACTCTTCGCTTTGATGTAAAACCAGCAGGCGGTGCTTGGGTTCACCCAGGTTCGGATGAACATGACTCGACAATCAATGTTCACCCACCCATAGGGGAAGTTATGGTACATATTAGGCATAGAGAAACTTGGCAGGACGGGGTATGGAGATTCAGGGTCTAGATTGAATGTGAAAATGTTGGTTTGCTGCTCTTTTCACCCCGTAGTATCAACCACCGAATCTGTCTATATGTCAGTTACATGTCATAGACCAGTATCTAGTAGATTGCACCCTGTTTTCCTTTCTCCAGACTCCAGAATTCTTGAATTCTTCCACTCCTACATTCAATAGTTCGAAACCTTGTGAGAAGGGCGAAACTTTGTGTACTCTCACTGGCCGAATTGTTCACTAAAGGTGAGACATAACTATGTCTTAACAGTGATGACAGAACCTAAGTGGGCCCTGATCAAGCCTTCCATTCTGCTCAACGGCGCAATTGCTGTACCTGCATTCAGAAAGCGCCATGCATCCGATCCTTCAGCCATGCCCGGCAACGTACCGCTCAAAATATCGCTATACTTCTTAAGGAACTCAAACGCAGCAGGCATTACGTACAGTAGCGATCTGGTCTGTATCGCTTCGAGATACAAACTGAAAGAAGAAGAAAAAATAGCTCATATTCCTGAGACCCATACCGTTTCCGTTACCCATATACCTAATGCAATAACTTTACATATATCTGAGCATGAGAATATACGGAAGCACCATCCATGTCCTCTAGAGAGTCTCTGAATAACCACAGCATGGTGCCGATATCCTAGAATTGTTGCAGCAGTGACTTTCGTCCAGACTCTTTGCATTATCCAGTAATAAATGTTCATTCACATCAATCAAATAGTGAAAGCACATGATCTCAACACCAGGCTGTGTAGTATGATAGATCTCATTGCGCCGCTCTCTTCCTCAGAGTCTAGAAAGTGTTAACCAATCCACTCTGATGCGTTTATGGCGCTTCGGTCTGAATCAAGTTCATTCCCGCGCTCATATCCTAGTGCATTCAGAATTTCCAGGTGCATGGTGTTGTCTGAACTGCGCTCAGTTGTGGTAGTATCAAGGTTGCTTCTGGATTTGTACTTAGTTCCTAATCGGCAATCGATAACTTGCATGTTACAATGACATGGTAGGAACTCTATTGAGGCTGAAACGTTTTGGTCAAATGCGGCCTAGCTATGCTTCACGGGCGGGGCGTGGGAAAAGTGAGCATCGATCTCATTGCCTGCAAAAATTCCCCTTAATTATTGCGCGAGAATTGGCTATTGTGCAAATTCTTTGCCCATGTCGTTCTCACCCTGGTTAGTTTACTGTGCGCTGGGCCACACGAGTACAGCTCCAAGTTCGCCTAGCATTTGCGCTTATTTGCCGAGATCTCTTGGCGTATTATCAGCGTCGCTAGTTTTACGGCTATGGGAACTACTCCCCACCATCACTTAGATTATCAATGTATTTCAATTCTCGAGCTAGATACATACTAGATAATTCATATGTTGTCAAAGCGAAGCAATCTTAGGAAGCCTGTATTTACGAGATCGGCCTACGATATCCCAGATAGTTACACAAGGACAAAGGTTATATAAAACTAGTGGCGAGGTTCAGTAGCGCACAACAGGACGCCTATCTCGATGGGTGATATTATAGTCCTATATCCTTTGTGAAAATCACGGGTCAGTTCATGTATGGATAACGAGTGATGATAGCCTCTCCCGCTGCGCCGCACCCATAATACAAAATCACATGGCTTAAGAAAGTGGATACTCCGATAAGCTATTTGTTAACCGAAAAAGAAGATCGCTCGCCTAAAAGCCGTTGCAGCACAGTAATTAGCGTTGCAACCCTGTTCAAATACAGTACGTACTATCGTTGGTGGGGTAGCATATAGTAACCACTAGTGATTCGTTTTATCCGAGTGGGGTTCGGTGACGCCTTTAATCTTGGATTTGACTAATATTTTAGTCGGACAGTGTGGCGCAGCGAGTAGTTCTGAAAGAATTCTAGACCACACATGCTAGTCATCCTAACATAGCGCTTGAAAGAAAGTAGCACATGTAATAAAGATCTAATAATAAAGTAGATGCAGGAGTGCGGCAAGCGCCTCGTGGTGTGGTACACGTTGAGAAGTCGGTTGGCCTGGGCCAGGACATCTCTAATGGCCGACATGTTTAATACATTGGCATGTCTATCGTTCGAGGCACGGATAGGATAGAGCATCTTTTCTTACATGACATAATTTGGAGAGGATCACATTCACCCTTTGCAACCATTTCTCTATTCAATCATGCTTGATATCAATGGCACCACCGATGGTATTCCAAACAGTATCTTAGCAAATTTTGCCATTGGCATCCCCCCAAATGGAACGGAATCAAACTTTGTAGATGGACCAAATACGGGATGGAGCCTTATTATTGTCGGTGCAGTACTAACGCCGATTATGTTGGTATTTATGGCCATTCGAATGGATGCTAAGCTTCGCATTATGCGCAAGACTACAGCGGATGATAGTAAGTAACACCCTTTTGTTCAGCACAGAAACGCCTGCTAATACTCTGCCAGTCACTTGTCTTATTGCTGCTGTAAGTTTATACCTTGAGTGATGCTATAAGAAGGAAAAGTGCTGACTTTCCTTCCAAAGTTCCTTACACTTATATACTATACCATTCACTGTGTTTGTAAGTTTTTCTGGCCTTTTTCTTTTCTTGATGCTAACTAAATTATTTAGCCATTGTCAAAGGGGGTTATGGGAGACACCAATGGGACATTTCTGCTCTTCAGTCGATAGATCCGTGGTTCGCAGTAGTAGGTCTTGTTACATCCCCTTCGAAAGAAGGAAGATATAGCAGCAGCTAATCTTTGCATGATTCTATAGCCAATCTACATCAATAACTGGTTTGGTACGGTGGTGATCCCATTCGTCAAATGCACGTTCTTCATCTTTTACATTCATCTTTTCCGTCCTATCAGATGGCTGCGGATGTGCTGTTACGCTGGAATTGTTGTCACCGTTGTGGCATTCACTGGCTTCTGGATTGCGCAAATGGTCCTGCAAACACCACGTCGAGGGCAATCATGGCTCGCAATGAATCTGGATCCACGAAACTTATATTCTTTGAAGCACTTGTCAATCCCAATCACGGCTACCAGTTTTGGAATAGACATATTTACATTTTTGATCCCTATGATGGGAGTTGCAAAGCTGAAATTGACATTCCGTCGAAAACTGGGTGTTATCTTAGTGTTCATAACTGGGTTTGCGTAAGACATTCAGTTCCTCCCACCTTCAAACAAACGCTGATTATCTCTACAGCGCTGTTGTTGCGTCGTTTCTCGGTGTTTACTACAAAGTACGTCTCAACGATCACACGAACGACTCCACCTGGGAATCAGTTCCAGTTTCAATTGCAATGTAAGTCTTATGTGACGGTATTATAGTCATGAAACCATATCACCTAACACACGCCAGTCTCGTTGAAATGGAGATCGGTATTATCTGTGCCTGTATGCCGTCGCTAGCGAATTTCCTCGGTCATCAATTCCCAAATTTCAGCATCGTGGATTCAGTGATGTCTCTTAAGATCGTTTCTTTTATGACAACTGGCAATTCTCGTACCGGAACGCGTAGCGGCCGTAGCGGCATCAACACCACTGGTCCTTCCGAAACAGTTAGCTCAAGGAAACATCCTTACAAGGTCGCAATCAGTGAATCGGATGAGAACTTGAATACCCCTGAACATAAAATTCCAGATCATGATGTAGAAATGGGCCATGTTACGCCGCAAAGCAGAACACGTGTTGCTAGTGGTGCAGGTTTAGAAACAGATCCTCTGAGAGGAATTCATATGCAACAAGAATGGGCGGTGTATGAAGAGAACCGTTGAACCATAAAACATAAGCAAAGGATTTGTTTTCCAAATTTATTTATCCAATGTTTCTGTACGAACCTGAGCAATTTAGTTTTTTAAATTACGATTTATATTTCCATATTCATTTAGAATTCCTCTACTGTTATACTGGTATTAGACAAGGCTACGAACTCCCCCGCTCCCGTTTGTACTTGCACAATAGAACCGAAGATATTCAACCAGCGGCATTCTTAGCCTTAGATATCTTAACAATTAAGCTTGTGAAGGGATATCTATTAAGGATGCAGCTGAATTCCGTGGTTTGCAATGTTGGGGACTTGATGCAGAGCACCCATGCGAAGATTTCTTTCATGGTGCTCTTGGATCTCACTATATGGGCATGTAAGGCTCTATATATCGTAGCTGTCACATGCTGCAGTGCTAGTTTCGGAATGTCTGCAAGCTCAGTAATATTTGAGCACGCGCAAAGACTTTCACCATAGTAACCTTAGGCGGCAGGTCACTATCTCAGAAATATATTATACTTATATTAGGTCTATTAGTTTTCCTACTCTAAATATTCCTTTCATAATCCGATGAAAACTAGCCTTCCTTACCAACAACCCCTTATTTATCAAGCTTAAAGCCACCGGGAACAGCAACCTGGAAGAATCCACATGGATCATACTTTTCACTTGCCGTTTGCAGTCTGGCCTCGTTTGCAGCGCCATATCCGCCAATAGGGTCCTGGAAGGATGCGGCATAGTTGAGATACAAGAACTCATCAAAAACACCAGCCGCTTTTGTAGCAGCTTCGATCGAGGCTATCAGGGACTGTGCCGTGCTCTTTACAAGCGCGTCATCTGCGGCACTACTCCAGCTGAAGGAGAGCTCACAGATGACGAGCGAACCAGCATCAGAGGGCAGACCTAGGGAGTTGACGTTTCCTGGGATATTAACAGGAGTCCTTTGAAAGATCAAGCTAAATTGAAGTCCATCCACCGCTTGTACCGTAGGAATAGCCTTATCCCAAAGACTATATACAGCTTGGAGAACAGCTAAAGTTGGTTTGAACCCTGTATTGGCATATAGGCCCCTGTAATATGAATATTAGTCTCGATAGTCGACCTATGTTAGAGGCGACATACCGTGCTTGAGAAGGCTGAAGAGCAGCCTGCTCAGTAACGAAATCTAGAACCGAAGATACTCGCTCGGTATTTAGATACTGAGGCTGAATATCAAAGAAAGGCTGAATTGCAGGAGCAGTGAGAACCGGATCAGTATATTTGATGTCATTCGACACCAACGGGCCAGTAGCAGCCGACCATACAAACGCCTGAATGACAGCGGCTTTGCCATCGAAGTTGCTTGGGTTGATAAACGTAGCGAATGCTTGTTGCTGAGCTTCCAAAGTACTAATGGGATAAACTACAACCCCTCCTAAGAACTTTCCTTGTGGAATCGTTTTGATATCAAACCTCGTGACTATTCCGAAGTTGTTTGAGCCTCCTTGCAGTGCCGAAAAGAGATCTGGATATGCAGTGCGTGTTGCATATACCACCTTACCACCCGCCAAAACCACCTCTATTCCCACGACTAGATCAGCGGCCCAACCATATACCCCCGAGAAAAAGGATATACCGCCTGTAACACTTTAGTGACTAACTTCTGATCAATGGAGGAACTAGACTGACCACCTGTAAGGTAGCCGCCAACACCAACGCCAGCGACTCGACCCCCACTAGCAGTGAGATTGAATGGGTCAAGCTTGGTGTAGACTTCTTCCCACCTAGCGCCTGGGCCTACAGACACAATGGTCTTATCCGTGTTGAGAGTAACAGCATCCAGAGACGTCAAATCAACTGTCACTCCACCATTGGCGTTTGCAGCTCCAACAACTGTGCTATGCCCTCCACCGCGTACCGAGGCAATGACGCTTCCTGGTTTGAGGACATGGAAGGCCGTCAAAGTGCCCACGATCTTCGAGACATCGGAGCTAGAACTTGGGGAGATAATGCAGGCTGGAGTGAGTTGTTCGGACTGTTGCCAAAAGTACGACTCAGATGATGCAATGTAAGCGGGACTAGTCGGATAGGAAACTTTTGATGATAACAATATGGACAATGCAGCACATTGGGCAGATGCGCTGGTAGCGGGTGCTGCGCAAACGTTTGGTGAAAGTGCCAATGCCAAAAGAATTGCAGGAATAGACCCGAAAGGGGTAATCTTCTTTACGTATGACATTATGGAGAGTAGGAACTATAACGTGACCGGAAGTGCGAGTAGAGAGAGGGATGGATAAAAGGTCGAAATCCACGTGGCGACGGGGTTCATATGTGCTGAATTTCTCTAGAAGTTTGCATGATCGAGCTTCACATGCGGTACGGCATGTAACACGCCACAGAATCCTAAACCTATTGAAAGATGTGCCTTAATTTCCAACCGACACATAGGATACTCAATTGAGGCACGGCTCATCTGATCAAGATGGAAGCCCTGGATATGGCAGGTCTAGACATGTTAAAACCTGTGGGAGAACTTTGGGGTCGATTAGCACTGTAACTCTCCCGAGATTTAGGGTCGCTAGCCCTGCAGTGATAGAACCTTATAATCCTGGCTTGCTAGTAAAATACAACCCTACTAGTTCAGCGATGACTGTAGATACAGTACGCACAGATTTTGCCCCTGTTCTAGCCTAATCCCCTGCGCGGCCCCGCCAATCAAATATATTCCAAGTACCCTAAAACGCAATGGAATTTACAGTAAACGAAGGGCCAAGAAATAATCCCCCACGTTAAGCTTACTTAATCAGTTTTAATATGGTACCCAAGCCACAATAGCCGGTTGCTCGCCGAGAGCAAGCATGGGTATCGACACCAAAGCGCCTAAATCCTACAGTAAGCCCTAGTAGCTGGAAGACCATGGTTATGTAATTTGCCTGACCAGAGAAGTGTACAGGAACTCCGTTGGAACCACAAATTGTTATAAATGTGGAAATCAGTTTATCTTTTCTTGCTGCACGAGACTCCTTGAACCTGCACGATTGCCAAGCTTGCATTCCCAGTCTTGTTTGGTGGGTTTTCACATGCGACGGATTAGATGGTCTGTGTCGGGCTGATACTGTGATAACAAGCACTTCCTGAACTGCTGTGCAGAAACCACATACGATAGTAAACATGCGCTTGTCAGTCATTAGCCATGCATTCGTCATCATCAAGAAACTGACAACTTTTTTGGATGCTACGTAAGAAATAAAGCTTCGTCCTTAGTAGAGCCTGCAAATTCTCCTTGCTCTAGCCTGTAATGCTTCTCCCAATGCACGTACAGCCTCTACGCGCTTAAGATCCGGGAAAAACACATGCATACTATATATAAACAAAGAAATTATTGTCTTGGCGACCCGCCTTCATTAACATCTGATGACAATGAGCACACGGGGTAACTCCATTGCTGCGAGCGACGAGAATATTGAATCACTTCTAGTGGCAATTAGTTCGATTCTTTTCAAGCCAAAAATTCCGTTCCATGGCACATCCTGGCATGTCCGAATACGGCTTAATCTACTACGAATGTACCCGGTCTGTGAGATCTTACCTGCTTTAACAACTTATCGTCTGATTCTGCATGGAATAGTGCACTTTAGTCCTTTCACAATATACTCACAATATACTCGACAATTAGGCACATAACCTTGCCAAGTTTTCTATGTAGACCCATCTACGGGTACTAATTTTTGACAGTCTAGAGTCAGATAGGGCAGGGTAGTTAGATCAACAAGTGTCAGCCTCGGCAGTGATCCATTGTGATTGCGAAAGAATGGACTAAGAAAACCAGGGCGGGTTATGTGAAGATAAATGCCGATATATAACCTTAGCTATAAACCTGTTAGAGTTTCGTGCTGATTCTCCTATTCTCTGACTGAACACAAAAGAAAAATGTCAATATATATCCCCGGCGTTGTTTCCATACTGCCATCTGCTACAATGTACTTTAGCAACAGTACCAATATCATCCCCAAAAACTCATCAGGCTTCAAGAACTTTAGCAATATTGAAAGTGCAAAGCAAGTGGGACTTATCAGACTTGGCTTTCAGGGATGGAATCCTTATTACATTTTGTTCCTTTTCATAATCGCGTACGAAACGAGAAGGATTATGGTTATTTTCCGAAAACAGCGGCCGGTAAGCCATTCCTAACCTGTTGTCAAGAACGCACTTATTAATCATGCCTTAGTCAAACGTTAAAGTAACTGGAACTGATTCGCTTATTGGGAACTGGTTAACTAGCATTCGATATTGTTATGCAAGCCAGTCTGTTCACAATAAGGCATATTTTGAGGCTAGTTGTCTTACATTTCATATGGAAAAAAAAAAGCTAACTGATGTTTAGGGTGGCGGAGAGCCATATGCCATCCCAACCAGGAACAGGTATCAAGTTTGTGTATCTACCCAAAAGTTGGTGGAGGAGTTAGGAAGTGCTTCAATTCACCAGGTGTCCCTTCGAGATGCCCTTTGGGAGGTAAGCTTCCTCAGTTAAAGTAGTGAGTCTCTATTTTGACAACCTTCTCTCAGAGAGCTTTTCCAGGACAAACAATAGATGGCTTGCCACTCCATGGCTTGGACAACAATGGCAATCTTTCTCAGAAGGTCTATCGACATCTAGCAAGAGAGCACATGCCAAGTCTTCAACCAATCATGCAAAAGAGACTTTCCGAAGCATTTGCCAGTGAAATAGACAGCCAGAAAAGAAAGGCGGTAAGTTCTTCGTTCTAACCATTTTCTTAAGGGGTTTTCTAAGTAATTTTCATAGATTGGACATACGTCTCGTCTAGTGGTGCCATCAATAGACTCCTGACCAAGATCAACAACATTCTTATCGTTGGTGATAGTCTGGGTAAGAACACCCGTAAAGCATTGAAATAACGTTGCAACTTATCATATTCTAGCGAGCAACTCTAATTTTTTCGAAAATACCGTAAGATATGTTCATCTTGCCGGAGCATGCGAGGAGATATTACAATACACGCCTCAATTGCTTTGTCCGTGAGTGCTTGTATAATTTTGCGTGTTATGTTGTCAAAGCTGATGTCCACCAGGCTAGTCGGGTGGCTTTTAATGAAGGCAACTAGAGTAATACCTAATCTCAATAAGCATCTGGTGCCCCAAGCCAGAGAGCGGCTTAATAATAAAGTCGCCAAGGAAGACGAGCCGGTACATTTTATGCAGTTAATAAGTCTGTCATGCTTCTTGGGCATCGCTGATCTATTCTTAGAAAGATGCTATGCAGTGGATTATCAATTCGCGTAAACATGCAACAGCAGAAGAGGTGGCCCAACAGACTCTGGCTTATATTTTCGGCGGAGCTTACCAAATGCCCATGGTATGCTTTAAACTTCTATACGACTCATTTATGCTTGTTCTGACCCATCTACAGCTACAAACTTTCTCATTGTACAATTTGTGTAAACACCCTGAGTACTTGGAGCCACTCCGTGAAGAGATTTCTCGTGCTGGTGGGGTACATTTCAATCTCGCGAACAACGAATTACCTCTTCTCGACAGTTTCTTGAAAGAGACGGCGAGAATGAACCCTGTCACGATCTGTAAGTTTCTCATACATTTGATATAACTTAACACTAATTTGTTCCAGTTGGTATGCCAAGGAAGATAATGACACCATTCACCTTTTCCAATGGAGTTCGTGTCCCAGCAAATAATTGGATCGTTGTTCCCCAGCAGAGACAAATGCTGGATCCTAATTATTATGAAGACCCGGAGACATTTAATGGCTTTCGGTTTGTCAAACAGGAAAACGGGGAAAACGTTTCCGAGTCACGTCTTTCTCACCCTAGCTGGAGGTTCCCATTCTGGGGATCCGTAAAACAAGCTTGGTTAGTTACGCCTCTTTAGTCACTCGCTTCCTGACGAGTGCTTTCTTTAAGATATATTTCGAGATACAATTTACAAGATTGCTGACCGCTAATCTCCTATTGTTTTAGCCCAGCAAGATTCTATGTCACGGATATGACCAAGTTGATTATAAAGGAATTCATCATGAACTATGATATCACGCTCGCCGATGAAAACATCCCGAACTCCTTTGCATTTGGCCCACTGAGAGTTCCACATCCTCGTTTAGCATTCCTTATGAAGAAACGTTCTGTTGAAGTTCCAAGCATTTAATGGAATAATTTTTTATACCCTTCGGACTTTGGGGAGGAGTCTGCATGTTTCGACACGGGGCTGTTTCATACATTACTATTCCTAGACTACAGCTTGTGAATATACTATAAAAATGTAGTTTCGCGCCATATAGTGAGTGTGAGTAATCAGCTGGAATTTGTCACATGCTTCAGCCACCGGATCGCCGAACTTCAAAGTCATGTTGCAAGACTCCGATTTTATCGAATCTAAGCATAGTGCATGCGAGGTCATAATTCTTTATAATTAGTACACATCATTGGATTGAAGTCTGATTTGAAGCATAACATTTAACATCTTCGTGTTTTGTTTAACAAACTCTAATAATGTCTAAGGAGAAAATAATATTCAACGTATGTTCATAGCATGCATCTTTGCTCTCCTTTCTGTATACTTAGATCAAATTCTCTCTGATAATTGAAACGCGAGTTTCAGCTCTCACTTGAGAAGTTAATTTCTCAGCCTACCAAGTTTTTAGAGGATAACCATGATTGTGGCACCGTTTCTCGCTATTAGAGGTAGATATGCACGGTGAGTATGGCTACATCATCAGCATACGTGCATAGAAAGTTCAGGAGCAGCTTGGGGATGAATAAGGTACCTCTCTATATCTATACAGTCTAGTGTTGAGAATATCGCTCAGAAATACTACAAGCCCCCTTATCAAGAGCTTTGCCTGCGGTGAAGCACACTTTAATGATCCAATAAGTTAAAAAAAAAATAAGTACCTCTAGGTGCTGATGTTGGTACTATGAACGTAAGAAATATTCTGGGAAATTGAACTTGATGTCGCGAAAGACTCATATGGCCACGGACATGGAAAATTTGTGCGATCAGGAGATGCCAACAATGAGTGTGTCTCTTTTCATAAATTTTCCCCATTTATTGAGTAGATAGGCCATGGGTTACTGAGTGGAATTTAGAAAATAACAACAGTAGACTCTAAAGAAGAGTGACGATCTATAGGATATAAATACGTTGATGGTAGGACTCAACCGGGTTGTAACATTCTTTTGTATATCTTGATGGAACAGCATGAGCTGTTTAGGCTTCATCGCCGGAGCGTCGAATGCCGGTTGGATCGCAATATGCCAAAAGCTTCGAATTTAACTAAGACGGGGTGCCCTTTGTTATGCATAAGGGCAGCGAAGGGTCGTGAGCACCGGAGGATGGACAATAACAGTCTACATAGCATAATTAAATGACACCCAGGCGTATTGGACATGACTTCGTAGCGCTAATCTCACAATTTGCTTTCGTTGTTTGACTATGCCTTGGCTGTAATCGTGCAGTTGTGTGACTGTTACTGGCTTGAACTGATCAGTTAGCGGGATCATATTTCGATAATATTATATTCAATAAAAATCTAAGTTTCCGCCTCACGAAATCTGTTTGGTAGTTCTCAACATTTATATCTGAACACTAGATGGCCTAAATGACGGAAATTATCTTCAATAGCCAATAATTAATTGCTGTTATGTTGAACAAAGCACCATTGTCCTGTGCATTCAACCCTCAATATCAGCAGCCTCTCCGTCTTCCTCCTCACGGGCTACCATGCCATTTATTTCTATTTTGAGAGCATCCGCATCCATAGCTCGACTCGAGTCCCGAAGCCACGACTCCAACGTCGCCAATAGATGCACGGCGAAAGAGGCGATATTTGGTGTTGAGAGGCAGAGTTCAGCAGCTTCTCTTTGGTTTAATTCTGCCGCGGCGATGTCTCCGATCTTGTACTGTGCAAATGCTGTCATGGTCAGGCCATTGACCAGATCAATAGATTCCCCTGAAGCTCTCCCAAGTGCAATGATCTCTTCTCCTATTGATATAGTGTCTAGATACCGCCCTTGTAGCTTTAAATTAATTCCCAATTCACCCAGAACTTGTACCAAGCCTTTTTGAGCTACCGCAGACTGCCTACATTCCGCGAGAAGAGCACGCAAACTCGTTTCTCCTCCTTCGGGGTTCTTATTGTATCGTGCCTGGATGAACTCGACACGCATTGTAAGGGAAGGCCCACTCAGATGACCTAGCTTCTTATCTAGCACGACGGATAAGCACTCCATGCAGGATATCAATGTCTCTTCTAGCTGAGCCCTATCAAGAGTGCCTAAGCAGTGATAGATGGTCTTCCAAGGGTGATTCGCGGGTAGCACAAGCGCTGCCATGCGGCCCATGTATATCCGAAGCATATCAATAACCTCGTCTAACACGACGATGCCGCCTCTTGTCAATATCACAAGGGTATAAAAAGTATAACGCAGAGTGAGAGGGTCTCTAGAATCAATTATACGACGAAACAGGCCACAAGCAACAGAAAATAGTTTTCGACCCTCAATGAAAGATTGATTGTCAATAAGTTTCTTCGCAGAGTAGCACTTCCCCACGAACGTATGTAAATCTTCCGAATTAGATATCTCTAGGCTCTGCGTGCGGATATCTTTGAAAGCATTGTCTGGAGGGAGCCATATTTGATTATCAATGAATCCGGTCATATACGACTCGACGTTGAATAACAATCTCTCTGTGATTTGAAATGTTCTTGGTGATGAAGGACGTATTGGAATTTTAGGGTTGGAAGCTAAGTGGCGAAGCATACGGCTATTAGCGACAATCGTGCTTTGACTCAAAGTTGTTGGTAATGCGGTGATGTCTATAACACTATTGTGAGCATCGCCTCTGCCACGACTGAATTTCTTACCTTCACCCTCGTGACCGTGGCGTTCTTGAGATGCCGAATTGGCTGCACTGAGCTGTTTCCTCCATCGCCTTACTTTATCAATATTTAGAGATACAGTTCCAACAAGGCTCTCCTCAGATATATCTTTTTCGGTATCAAGCCGATCTAGGATCCTTTGCCGATCAGCTACTCGTGTGTTCTTTTTCATTCCCCATCGCCTTCGCAATGTTGCAAATTGCCGCCTTCTGTATGGTAATTAGGAACACGATTTTCGCTTTTTCAATGGACACACTATGAAGCCTAGAACGTTTGGGGCTTTGGGAAGACGACTCACGTGGGGCAGTAATTATATTTCTTAGTAAGATGGCTAGCTACTTGTTCAAAAGTCATGCCGCCATCGATGTACAAACGTTGGATAACGGGCTTCAGCTCGAGTAGCTCATCTTGAGCTAATTGACGCTTGAGAGGAGGTTGCCTGATGGGAATCTCGGCGAGATTTTGACCTGAATCCAGAGGCGCTGTTTGATCTGTATCCATGACAAAATTGTGCTGAAAGATGGTTGGCCTAGGCACTGATGAACTGCATGAAACTCACTGCATTCTATTCATCTTCATATCGTTCTCCTACATGCATGCATTGTCAGCAAAGCTCCTAACTGATTCCAGACCCCCTGCATCGCCGATTCTATTTCTACCTCACCGCCTAACCCCAGCCTGCAGTGGCAGATCATCAACCTGCTATGGTATGGATACAATATCAATGTATGTACACTGGGTGCTTGAGAAGGTCGCCTCTGGCTCAAGTGCATTTGGCATTTTTAGCCTCCCAAACCCTCAGCCGCATTATTATGAATACTTTTCTTATTGATCAAGGCTTCTTCCTATACTACTATATGAATGGATGTTTTGCTTCGTGCCAGTGATTGGACCTGGGCAAGAAAAAGGCAACGAAGGGCATTGTGAGTAGGGAGACACCAGCCTGTATGTAACATTAAATTTACCCCGCTACCGGACTTTCAACATTTTCTTCGGTGGTTGCCATGCCAAGCCTTATTAGGCAAGAAAAAACAAATCAAACACCAAGATTTATCTGCATCCGAAGTCAACTTCCAGCAATTCAATATATTTGTGTTGCCCTCTACGCCGCCAACCCAACCGAGTGAAAAACATGCCAATATGATATAAACGAATGTGCGTCTTGAACTCCAGTCCAAGTGCGGTCGATATGCCATGCCGCTTGCCCAGAGTCCAGCAAAAAGCTCCTCTCCTCTCCACCTACGAACGGACATGTCACAGCAATGGCGCTCTCGATTGATGGGTGACAAGATCTGCAAACAATCTAGCTGTGCGACTACGAAATGCTACAAATATAACAATAATATGTGTTAGCCTGCGCAGAAGGCGATATGGCATTTTTTGGGCCAGATGCCTAAACAAATATGGGATGTTTTCACGAACACTATGAATGCTTACACATTCGACAGCCCGGACTCTTTGCGCTTTAGTAATAGCCTTAAACGCCCTATTCCCGGTTCTGCCAATGTTCGGGCGACCTCGAAAGGTACCTAATCGAATACAATAGTGAGATCGTCAGGAGAAGAAGTTAAGGAATGGCGTGCCGTGTCTAGTCCATGCGGCTGAAGATTCCATAGTGTTGTGCTGCTCTTGGATATTCTGCGGTAGATGGTACGTCGATTTTGGAAAAATATTGCTGCATTGTGGTGAAGAGAACAAACATGGGTTCACAAAAGAATCATCGAATGTTCTGGCGTGTCAAGCAACAATCTTGAATAGTCTGAGACAATTTGCCTATGCGAGACTCGTATCATCTTAATATGCACCGTGTCATATCAAATATTAACTTTTGAGTAGTAAATGATACAACAGTTTCTAGAGAGCTTGATACAGGACCTCTCATACTAGCATGAGGATCATATTGTAACGTGATCATCACGAAATTTTCCCTATTTGACACAAAGAAACTTTCAATTAGTAAGACGAATCCATTGTTGATACCCAGGACCTTCATAGTCTACAAATTCGAGAACCCGGCTCCCTTAAGAGACTGGCTTAATCTTCCCATCCTCGTCATAAAATATCTCCTTGACTTTCACGCATCTCAGGTGATTCTTCCCGCCACTCAGAGTCGTATCATGGTGGAACAAATACCACCGTCCCTCAAATTCCACAATCGAATGATGCGTGGTCCAACCGAGAACGGGGTCGAGGATCTTCCCACCGTACGTGAACGGACCCAAGGGGCTTGTTCCTGTAGCATAGCACAGGAAATGTGTATCTCCCGTCGAGTAGGAGAAATAGTACAGCCCGTTATACTTATGCAACCATGCCGCCTCGAAAAATCTGCGATCATGGTCTGAAGCGGCCAAAAGCACCCCGTTCTCGTCCAGGATTTTAACGGGCAGGACGTCTGACTTGAAAGACAGCATATCCTCGCTCAGCCGCGCCACCCGGGGTAACAAAGCTTTCCCGGTCTTGGGTTCCTTCTCGCCATCAATCTCGTAATCATTAGCTCGATACTCCCCGTGAGACCAGCATTGCAGCTGCCCACCCCAGATTCCACCGAAATACAAATAAGCCTCCCCGTCATCATCAACAAATGCAGCCGGGTCAATGCTATAGCTTCCCTCAATCCACTTCTCTTCTGGTTTGAACGGCCCCTCGGGCTTGTCTCCAACGGCTACGCCAACACGGAAAATGCCCTCCTTATCCCGGGCAGGAAAGTAGAGGTAATACTTCCCATTCTTGGTTGCCGCGTCCGGTGCCCACATTTGCTTAGACACCCAGGGAACGTCAGACGCGGAGAGCACAACGCCATGGTCTGTCACAGGTCCCCCAACAGACGGCATGCTAAGGACATGGTAGTCTTCCATCGCATATTGGTCGCCGTTGTCGTTATCTTGAATGTCAGTGGCTATGTCGTGTGATGGATAGACATAAAGTTTTCCATTGAAGACGTGCGCAGAGGGATCCGCAGTGAAGATGTGCGTTACAATCGGTTGGTCCGACATGATTATATGCGTTTGGCACTGACGGGATACGAGATGGTGATAATTGTTTTGTCGGACGAGTTTAAGGTGGACGGGACGGATTAAGTATTCTGAATCAATGGAAGCTTTACCCTTTTATCCATCCCCGACTATGGAAAACATCTCGGAGACAAGGAGTCCTCGCCTCGCCATATTTGTAGGGTGCTGGTTGAGGGGTATGGATGTGAGAGACGCGAGCCGACGGGTAAATTGATGTTGTGGAACCCTAACCGCTGGATAAATGCGAGGTCATGTGAATAAGGTCACTCAATTGGGACGACAAATTGTTAGAAATCACGATCCAGATTAATGAATTAAACATAATAGACTTGACATAAGTAGGGCTGATAGCATTTGAGTTGATAGATGTGCTGGCGCGCCGATTAGTACGAAGAAGCCCCTATCACGAAAAAAAAAAACGAAAAAAAAAAGTCTTAGTCTGACAAGTTGATAGAGCTCTCAAGCCACTGCGGGATTGTCTCCCACAGCATGGTCAACGGTATCCTTAATCCACTGCGGAATCACCACTTTAAGTCTGGCGATGCCCTTTGGACCATGCCTGGCAGCACTTAGCAATGGTTATGGCGTTTCCTATGCAGCACTCACATTAAATATACTCCGCCTCCATTTCCATGAAAGAACCTCACCAAATCCTCCATGCTACCCGCCTTAATGTGCCATTTATCTTGCACCTCTTTATTGATAAAGCACCTGAGCGTTTCATAGTCCATATCTCGGAATCCATGCCAGTACGTGTAGACGTTCAGCAGAAATTGGTTATTCTGCATGACAGTATCGATGACCGTCTGATCCTGGGCTGATAGAGTACCCGCGGCAGGAGGAACTGGGTAATCTCTAGTATCGCGTGGATTATCCGGCCAGCCCTTTTCGCGGCGTCGGACCATGCCCGTCCAGCCTTCGAGCCACCATCTAAGAGATGAACGTTAGCCATTGGTAGCAATCATCATACAAGACTACCACTTACTCAAAGTACTCTCCCTTCTTGTCGGCCTGGATAAGAAATGACCTGAAATCTCTGGGAGAAATTATCAAGCCGCCTCTCTCTACAATATATCTGTAAAGTGTTGCCTCTGGAATGTCGAAGTCCATCGTATCTAGAGCTAACTCCAACGGACCGCGATTTTTCAGCAGATACGAAGCAATGGACTGATAGTGAGAGTCTTTCAAAGGGGATGGCTGGCAATCTGCCGGCGCGGAGGCTTCATCCTCCGAGCTATTATCGTCTTCAGGTGGTGGATCCTCTAATACCTCTACCACGCCGTCCCTTATTTGGTTTGGGTCTACTTCATCCCGTTTAAGCTGACATGCTTGCATTATATCGGCAGCCATCCTGCGTCGCTGGTTCTCGAATCTGCGGCGAGCTTTTTCCGCCACGGTCATGCTGTCGTCTATGAACTCTTCGGTCATATACAAATCAAGGTCTGTCCTTTGTATTAACCAAAAATTCGCGGCTTCTTCACGATCGTGAGAAAATATTCTTGTGCCCAATGTTTTAGGACCCATCTGTTATGAAATTCTCGAGTTAGCATAACTTTGAGAAGTTCCCTCTTGTTCACACAATAAACTTGATAAAACACGAAAATTGACTTCAGATCAACTATTGATCTGCGCATGCAATAACCGGATTACGAAATTTGCTAAAGAGGAGGTAACGCTTACCTGCGTCGCAGCCTTCCCAAATCTTCGCACATTGCAGAACCAAAATTCTTCTCGCAATAACGAATACTGCCAAAAATAAGTGATTAGCCAGTATTCATACGTATAGAAGGGGTCAGTCTGTCCTCGAGGGACCAGGGCACGGTTGAGGACTATAGGATTATTTCCATAATTTTCGTGCAGTTTCGTGAACCAATTTGTAGCGAAAATTCCCATGTTTGCGAAGCCAAAGCTACCCTGGCTTATACTCGGATGCACAATGTCTTTCCCTTCTCCACCTTAAAGCTTAACAATACGTTAGCAGGGTTATTTCGGTGGTGTAAAATCAACTTTCCTTGTCCTCTAAACTCCATCCCAACTCACTGAGTGTCTCATCTTCAAAATATGGCTCACTTGGTCTTATTGTGCATGCTGGTCTTCCACCGTACACCAAGCTGCATGCTAAGGACTGGGTAAGCATCTTCTGACAAGAAGGAAACGAGGCTCTAAATACCGCCATTTCGTGTATGATGGTAGTAGCAATACGAAATGTGATAGTGATCCTGGTAGCCATTAGAATTAATTTGGAGATATAAGGGCAGTATATGAGTATGAAAACGATACCGCTCTGCGTTAGTCATATCATCTCGGAGAAGCGGTTGAAGCATTTCAATCGCTATAAAAACTCTAACGTATCCAAGAATCAGAGACGGTTGCGTTTCCCCGCAGGACCAAGGAGTTCTCCAAGCACAATTGGTATCGATGCTGTTGTACCCACTGTACAACCCAAACCGAATACACCCTGCCATATCATGCAGTCGTTGGTGAATTTTATTCATCTTGACTTTGAGAGAACGTACTGAATTGTCTCTACTGCGAAAGCTCAGAAGCATCTCACCAGCTCTATCTGGTGGCTTGCGTGAGTCGGGGATAGGATCAAACTTGCCCTCAAGCAATGCATCCCACCTGACTTCCACATTATTCCTGAAGCTGAATGACGACTATGGTGGATCACATACCATGACCATTGCGCATTATTCATTAGGAGGTGACTGGCTAATTTCAGTGGCTGTTGAAGAAGTTCCCAGACTAAATCATTTTCTGCCTTCTGAAGTGTTAACGTGTGGCTACCACGGTCAATAAAATACTCACACACCAGAATCCTGGGTAGCCACCCAACATGGGAATGAAGCCTCTATGCATTGGGAGCGTTGCACGGCTTTCCCACTGACACCTCTCGAAGATGGGATGGAGAGGCGATGACAGATTTTTGAAAAGATCCCTACCTTCGAATGCTGACATTGCAGCTAAGTTTTCCAAATCCTTTGCTGTAAAGCCAAAAAATCGATGCCTTTGATACCAGTGAAGCCGCAGCTTCCTCCTCTGAGGGTAAGTAGGTCTAGGCCACATGATATTTCTGAAGGGGCTTAATGGTGTAATACCACTCTTACCAGTATGCTTGAGTATGCGGTGACTCATATTAAGGATAGTTCCAGACGGATGTCCATACTTCTTAGCCAGTGGGGTGGCAAAGACTCGTGGTGAATTCTTTCCTCCTCCTGTAGAAAGCGAACCCAGGCTGAAGGTCGCGTCCATCTTGGTAACCAATTTCGGATTCGCGTTGAGATAGATTTCTAGCTACCGATCCTTAATGTTATACCTACTTAAAAGATCGAAGCTGCCGCATTGAGGAGGAGAAAGATAGAAATTGGGGGGAAACTCTTTGTGTATTGTTTAACGGAAGCAAGCAATAATGTACCGAAACAAGGAACGAAGCATATCAGACAAAGAATAGAAGAGTTACGGTGAGGCCGTGCATCCACAAGGAAAGCACCGTTCCAGAACTGAGACACAGGCTACGAAGGATATATAAAACATCAGAATTAAAGCCAGAACCAACCCCTAATAACTTCGCTCCTGTGTGATAGTAACTATGTGTCGGCTTCCGCAGAGGGTCAATTTCCACTATATTTCAATACACCGTCTTCTCCTTATGTCAATTGTGATTGATTCTCCGTGATCTTCGCGAATTGTCCGTGCTTGCAGGTTGCAAGAATGAACTTAGCCGTTGCCTGTATCTGGTGCTGTTCTTCAGTGAAAATGGAGATGCTTGCCAATGCCTGCCAAGAGTCAGGGCGGGGTGAATTCCATCCGATGTCATTGTATATAAGCGCCGCTCTTCCCCACTCGGCATGATACACAAATTATACATAGATACAGAGTAGAGATATATTGCACAATATACAGAACATGACATCAGGAATCACACGTCCAGAGGCCATCACCGGCGGATGTCTTTGTGGAGCCATCCGCTACACTATCACAATTGGTCAAAACCCGGAAATCGAATGGCCACCCATTTACGTTAGTTTCCAAGATGCCATTTAACCACAATTTAAGACTTATATATTCATAGAGCGGAACATGCCAATGTACCAAGTGCCGCAAGTTCACTGGAGGGCTGAAACACGAATCCTGTACTTTTCCACTGTCCGCCATCTCCCCCCCGTTCACTACTCACCCCAGCTATACCCTCTACGCCTCGTCAGAAAAAGGTCGCCGAGGCTTCTGCAATATATGTGGAAGCAGTGTGACGTTTACTAATGAAGGGAGTCCAAGATGTGAGATCCTTTTCGGTAGTGTAGATGAGGAGATCTTGAAAAGTAAGGTGGGCACGGAGCTGTGTGCTTTGAACGGCCACCTCTGGGTGGCGAATGCAGTTAAGGGTGTAACAGACGATCTGAAAGGGGAGATGTGGATGGGCGATTACGGAAAGAGCGAGAGAGTTGTTAGGAATCCTGTGTAATGTTGGGAAAGTTCTTACATATATAAATTCACAAACTGTCACGCTGCTAAACCCATTGCTGCCATAGCTATGTCGCGTTGACAGCTCGTTCATTAGTTTCCTTCCGCCTGGCGTTGAGTTGTTCCCAGGGCTCAGCGTTCCTATTATTTGTAGAATCTGTCGTCATAGCCTTGTCCTGGGGATTCTCCTCTTGACGACTGGCGAATGCTGCGTCTAGCTCATCTCCATCCACGTCATGGTTTTCAGGCTACCTCATGTCAGCCACAGTTTTTTTCATTGATTTCGATTTGAATATGGGTGCTTTACAGAGTCCATTCCCTTCAGATACTGTGATCATTTGGTGACCGGATTAGAAACTTGCTGGTTGGCCTCGTTTGGCCTCCTTGCCTTGTTGATAGGGTTACGCCTATATCCTTTTTAACATGCCACCAATTCTCTCAACATGATTACTGTCTACAATTTTTTCCGTGGTAATATGCTTCGTCCTTCTTATTTCTACCTTCCACTCCTTCCAATTTTTGGGCTATATTTTATTTGTCTCCAACAGCTCATGAACATTCCGACAAACAGACCGCTACCTACTCTTGTAGTATTTTATATCCTCGCTATCATTTATTAGATATTTTCGTGCTTCTTAAGCCTGGACCACATCTGACTTTACAGCGGAAACATTTGTAGATATCCCGTTCTGATTATGGATGCCACAATGTCTATTTCCTGAGAGAAGTTACGACTGGGTAAGCAGCCCAAAACTGAGGGAGGATGGTCATCCATATAGACTGCGAACATTTCTGAGGCTTATATAAGTGATGGGATAATCCTTAAATTCGGGGGAGAGGCAGTGAAATTTGCATACATTGATATCTGACGTTCGATATTACAGTATCAGCGGTCTCGACTCTCCGCAAGTAAAGTAAATCTATGGGTCACAAGTTTAAGTTTGAAATGCAAAATTCCAACTTTCCTAGACTCATGGTCACTCTTCAATATGCGCACTAGGTCGCCTTCCTCTAAATCCGTGCCTGATTTTATGGACATAACTATCCACCGAGTAGAGACAGGTTCGAAAAAAGGTGGCAAAGAGAAAATCTCGGGGGCGTCTATGGAGTGATCCATTCATACTTTGTTGTCCTTGGACTTGCGCTGGGCCTGGTTGTGGAGGTGCCCATGTGTTTGCCTGTGGGCCGGCCGCGCCAACTTCTCTTCTCTCAACGCTGAATGGGAGCTCTTGGTTAGCATTACAGAGATCTTCACGATCTATATTGTGATGACTCGGTAGTTTGATTGCGAATGTCCCGCCAGGAACAACTTTCACACGGCTGAACATATAGAGAAGGTTCTGCTCGGGAAATCGTTGCCATTCGTCGCCGAAGATATCTACGTGGAGGCTAGAGAGGTTTCCCATCTTAGACAGACTTCCACAGACCCCGATTATAGCCTGAATATTGGATGAAATGTTGCCGGCGTCGAATGTGACAAGTTGCCAGCTTAAGTGCAGCGACCGAATCTGGTTCAAATTCGCTGGATTCACACTATTGAAGAAGTTTTCCGCCGTGCTTAGGCCGATAACGCTAAAGTGGAGCGAGGAATAGAGTATATAAGATGTTTCCTCGTACCTTTATTCCTTTAATTTGAGGTTGAAGTATCAGCAAGATTTGGACTTACATTCGTTGACAGGTTAAAAATGCCTCAAGTCTGGGGACGCCAACTTGAGCTTTCAATGGCCGAAATTTCTCAATGTGGTATTGCGCTTCCAGAGTGTGCAATTCGTCTTGCCTCCAGCTTGCTATGCGAGAGCAGGCTAAGTGACCTTTTGGCCAACCTCCATAGTGAGTTCCGCTTATCAGGAAGGGATCTCCGAAGACAGCTGCGCAAGGTGTGCATGTCAACCTGGAGTTCTGTGTGGGAGTGGTGGTTGAAATTTCCCAGGGAGCAATAGGTGGGAGTTCAAGCTGATTTTGAGCGATAATGTGGACGGCATCTGAATGCCAACCCCAGCTTGCGATGATATCTTTGTAGATAAGTACTCTGATCTCTAGCGGAAGCTTAGCGAAGAAAGGGGATTCTGTTTGGGGGTGTTCCGCTCGCGAAGGGGAGTATGATAATCTGGTACTGGCTTCCACTCGTTGTGACATCATAAGTTCCAAGTCCTCCATCCCGCGTGCTGTTGCTGGTGTGGTTCCCTGACGTCCTCTCCTGTACTGGTGTAGAAATTTGACGAACTTGGCGGAGCAGGCCTCGTATCACAGGGGTAGAAGACTGGAATGTTAATAGATTTAACTCTTATTCATCCCTATCCACCGTACTGCGCCGTTGTTGCTGCGTTGGGCAAGGAATTGCTATGTCGAAAGAAGAACCTGCAAAATGTAGAGACCGAGGTGAAATCCTCCAGGCACCAGCAACGGCGGTTACATTTAACCGAGATCCCGTGACAAATCCCGTCCCGCATCAAATCCCACTCAAATTTATTAATTGAACTTATGGTAAAAAATTAATAAAAAATCAACTACAAATTTATATACAATAAAAGTAGGCTTAATCGATTTATAATAATTCATTGTATTATTTTTACAAAAAAAAAGATTTTTGAAAACGTAATAGTAGCTTAATTGCTTTTTCAACTCGATTTTTTCGCACTATTTCTTTTACAACAACTTTTTTATTTACTACTTAATTTTAAGCTTTTTTTTTAGACTTTGAAATTGAAAAAGCTTTAATAAATGCTTTTTAAGGTTTTGTTATTTTTTGTAAAACTAAGTTAAGTGTAATAGTAGTAAAAAGCGACTTTTTAGCTAGTAACTGTAATCGAAAGAAATTCTGGTCGGCTTTTTTTTTCTGTAATTAAGCTTCAGCTAGTTGAGCTTTCTTTTTTTTTACTTTTTTGACTTTAATAGCTTTATTAAGTTCAATTTGAACTTTTCGAGCATTTTTTTAATTTTTTATAATTTTAGCTTTATTTTCTTTTTTTAATTAGTATTTTTTAATTTTCTCGACTTTAGCTAACGAATACACAATAGTTTTTTGATTAAGTTTTTTACTTAAATCAAGCTTTCGGCTTTTTTTTTTTTTTGATTTTTTATATATAATAGTTTTTTTTAACTTTTTATTTTCGTGTTTCGCGATATCAGTTTTTGTAATTGCGGTTTGCAGCTTTTTAAACACTTTTTGTATAACGTTTTTACTAAGATTTTGTTAATATACTTTCAGAGCTAAACGTACAGTTCTAGAGTTTGTAAACGTAAAAATCGTATTAAAAACTCTTTTTGCAATAAGCTTTTTAATACGTCGTATTGAATTGATTATATTTTTTCGATCAACTAACTAAATACTAAGCTTTTGAAAAGTATGCTAAATATTTTTTTCGGAAAAAACTTTATTAAAAAAAAGCTTAAATAGATTAAAAAACATGCTTTTGTTTATAGTCGTAAAGCTACCGCTAGCTGCTAATAGCATATCGAGTCGTACAAAGTAAACTGTAGTAAAAAAGCCGAACAAGCTAATATCGAAAAGTTGCAATTTGTGTATAGAATGTAGTAGTAAAATCAATATAATTATGCAGTAGCGATCGGCTTATTCGACGAATTCGTAATTTACATAACTAGAATAATTATTTACTATTAATAAACGCTTAAATCGAAAACTAGCTAACTAAGTATAACGATTAAACACTTTTTTTAGCTACTTTATTTCGAGTTTATTACTACTTTATTTATTTTTAAATAAAGCAAAATAAGTATTTAAATTTTTATTAACGTTTTTAAGCTAACTAAATTGCAGTTAGTAATTTGATTTTTTGTAAATCAAAAAAAAAAAAAATAGTTTTTTTTATTGCTGAAATGCAGGCTAAGCAACTAATAAACTTTCGATTACTGTTTTAACGATTTTTTATTTTACTTAGCTTATTTATAGCTTGTTGGCTTATAATTCTTTTTATTATACAACTTATTTTTATAAGAAATCTTTTTTTATTAAAATTATATATATTGTTAGTTGTAATTTAATATTTTTCAATTGTACGCTTTAGCTGCGAAACGTAGCTAGTTAGCTAATTATTTTCTTAAAAATTAATATTAAATCAACTATTTAACCGAGTAATTTACGTTGTTATAAAACAATTGAAACATAAGCTTATATTTAGCGACAATTCGTAAATTATTAATATTACGCAAATACATCGATTTAAGTTCCGATTTATACCGAGCTACAAATTAGCCGACTTAGTTTTTTTTTATACTTTTTTTTTTTAGCTTTTCCGCAAAGTTCTTAACTATTTTACTAGTAGAAAGCATTTGCTTTTTACTTAAATAGTTAATTTTACGAATAAGCTTTCGTTTTTAAAAGTCTGTAAAGCATTGTCGGCTAATAGAGTTTGCATAAGCTTTATAACAAGTTTGACTTTTTAGCTTTTTGCTAATCGACGTACGATTACATCCAAAGTGTGCCGCTGCTTAAAAAGCATTTAAAAACTTTTCTGATCGAATTGAATTAACAGCTTTGTCAATAACGTTTGATTTGGCGTAGTTATTCATGTTTGAAGATTTATATAGAATGCATTTTTGAGTGGGATTTGATGCGGGGCGGGATTTGTCACGGGATCTCGGTTACAAATAAGCGAGGCAGGGGACAATTCTCAAACCTTCAGAAATCCAATGTTACAAACAGGAAAATTGTAACGCTGTCACAGCATTCACATAGGGTGGTATGATTGAGATCTCTGGGTTTTAGCATCTTGCACACCATGGATATCGACTGTGGAAGGTGGCTCATTAATGCTTGGTCATGTGATTTGAAATGTAAATCGGCTTCCATACTACTGTGTTTTGTTTCTACTGGACTTGATATCTTAAGTATAGACGGTATAATAGGTGTAGCTGTTCGCAAGCCGGCCATCAGTGTTCTCGGAATTTTCACCTTAGCTCGGCACCACGAAGCAACTTTGTTCACGTGACCGTCGAGGCTGGGACATTAAGCCCTATCTTGTTTAGATTTGCAAGTATGTGTGGCTCGGACATAACTTTCTATTCCATCTCACTCCAGTGCAAACCAAGTCACTATCATTAGCAAAGAGGAATTTACTAGGTATTACAGAACAACCAAAAATTAATCAATCACAAAAATAATTTTGTCCATTGAAATGCTACCAATTGTTACTAGTGCCTTTAAGGCGGAGTATTTCGCTGACTAAGTAACCTGGTACTTCGAGTAGGTTCATGGTGTACAGACGAATATCCTACGGCGGGCTTCAAGTCTGTGACAAATTATTCCTTCTATCCCAGAGTTGAGGACTTGCGTTCTTTACAGTATCAGAAGCCCAGAAGAATCATCTTTTAAGAGCAAAGCACCGCTCAATATTGTCCGCATTATTGCCCCACCAGTTCTTCATCACAGCGCCTGTAGTACCAATAAAAATGAAGATAAACAGCAGGTTTGCGTTAAATCCGGTGTCTAATGCAGCGCCGCTGATGTACGCCCATTTGTTCCAAAACCTGTGCCTATATCGATATAGATAGAAGTTGAAGAATGTCCCCACCAGTATGGCGGTGAATGGGCCAGTGCTTAAATTACCGTGAAATGTAGCAGCGCTGGCGAAAAAGATAGTCGTGTTCCAGAGATCGAATCTAGCTTTTGGGAACCTTTTGTGTAACAGCCATATAATGACAGGGGCTAAAGCACCGGCTAGAAACCCATAGAGCACGGGACTGAAGAACGATGACGCGAAGAGTTTTTTAGGTCCAACAAGGGCGTATTGAATACCGGCAGTGTTGTAACTTTTGAATTCTTGACCAGTCCATTGCCCTTGTGGATCGGCAACTCGACCACTGACATAATCGAATTTTGCTGAAAGTACCCAACGCATGACACCGTAGTTGATGGGCAGCGCTAGTACATTCGCCAGAATCTGCACACCAATCACGTCCCGAGGTGGCAGATGTAAATAATGACCAATCTATTTTTTATGTTAGCCCAAAGTATGACCGACCATTTTATTCAAACCTACTTTTTGGTCTTCTAGCACTGTTCTGGCATCATACCATACATTACCAGAGATGACCCTATAGGCGAGTTGACCTAGGGGATGTCGAGATGACCCATTTACTTCAATCATATCTAGGGTAGGCATGTTAGCTCAATTCCGAATTAGGAACTGCGTTGCTGCGTACATCCGTAGATGAGCTCATTGAAGAATCCAACTTTAATGGAATATCCAGACATGGCATAAACAAAACTCATGGGCAACATAGCTGCGCCACCAAATCCAAGGGCAATGAAATAGGTCCATGTCGGCATCCAGATCTGTCTCGCGGCAACAATGGCCAATAGTATGCCTATAGGTATCGCTGTCAAAGCTGCCCACTCCCATTTTGTCATGCCTGGGTATTTCTGAATAATGAGGCTAATAGATTTCGTTAGACACGAATCGAACACCACGCATGCTGCTCACCTTAAACGATCTGTATGGTATTCTCCTAGTTGCTTCCTTGCGTTCCAGATAGCGAATATTTTCGGTCCCAAGAACAGGCCACACCACACAAATGCGGAAATGTATGAAGCGTACCACTACGAGAAACCGTTATCAGCATTCCGTGACCTATAAAAATATTGGAGTTTACCATAAAAATTTCCCATGTGTACTGTGCTCCGGAATAAGCAAGGCCAATTTCCTCATATTTCGTCTCGTTGACATGCTGGATACCTTTGACATCGGTATAAACTACACAAAAAGATTAGGGCTGAAATTTTCAGGTTAAATACAAGCTTACTTAACGAATTGAAAGGATAAGTCGATCCATTCTTCTGGAACACGCCATTGGACATGATATTATAAGTTGGAGACCCCCAAAGATTGCCAAAGTATGCAACAGGGATCAAAATCCAGGTCTTTAACAAAGTTAATCCTACTTTTTAGTGACAAAGAGTGCGTAAACATACCGTTATGACGAAACCAACGAATATTATGACTTGTACACTGTAGGGATAAGTAATTACTGTCGATGTAATATTGGACCAGTTTAGCGTTATGTTTAATAGTCCAATACCTCCACGACCAGCTCCCAAGAAGTTGACGGTATGGTTCCGACTTGCAAACCAGCAAAGAGGTGCAAGCGAGGCAACAAATGGGAATATGAATTCAGGTAAAAACTGCCATGCAAAAGTGCAAAGCAAGATCAGCCAAAACACCTAACACTCAGCTGAATAAGTGCAATTTTCACATCTGGAGCTGATATAACTGACATTCATTTGCTTTCCTTCTCTTGCTGCATGAAATTCGGACTTCCCTTGCATGCTCCGGTAAAGAGTCACTTGCTGTAACGAAAGAGGAAATATGAACTCGGGATCATCGATAAGAATTTTGCGAACTGGTTATTCCTTAGCAACCACACATGCAAATTTATGAGTTACGCACCCATGGCAGCAAAAGAAAAGCCAAGAAGGGACGCTCCCTATAAACTGATTAGTTTCCGGGAAGAACAGCTGGTCTCTAGACTTACCCAGCCGAAGAATAGAGCAACAGCTGGATTCATGGTAATCCCGTAGTACAGCGCAGCGTTGGTTGGAAGGTAAGCTAACAATGTTAGACCATTCTTACTAAGTAATATTGTCCTACTCACTCGCCCATTGACCTTGACTTCCAGCGTTCGCAGCAATTCCAATGATGGCATGTTCCTTGATGGAGAACGGACCCGGATTGAGTGAAAAAGAGAAGCGCCCAAGAGGTACAGTATATGCAGGCAAAACGTGGGCAAGAATTCGACCTAGTGGTGCCGAGGCAAGAATCACGAAAAAAACGGGAAAGGGTGCATAGGTCGTTCGAAAACTGCCCCAAGCTGGTTAGTACTCACGCAATATGATGAATGAAATAACTGACTATGATAATTGAGAGACAATACTTCCAATAGTGCAGAAAATTGCGGAAAGCAACATGCTTCGAAAGGTTATAACAGGGAGGCTTGGGTCATCCTCGAATCCCACAGTCTCTCGAACGAGTTCAGGAATGTTCGCGAATTCTGGAGATGTAAAATCATACTGAGGTTCATGCAAATCTTCCTTGCTTCGATCTGTAGAATCTGAATCAAGGCCAATAAATAGCTTTTGCTCGGTTTCATATATTGAATCGATGGGGATGTTTGATGCTACCGGCTCCTTAAATCTAAGCACTTCATCGGCGATCTTCGCATCTGATGTCTGTGACATCCTGAGAGATCTAAGTCTACCAGAGATGTTCGAGATGGTGAAGTTCTTTCTTTTACTACATCGGCGTGCGCACTTACATATATACCTATAAAGACCTTGTAGCTTCCGTTCCCGAACCAATGCCCAGGCTAGTGGGTTGCACGCATTCCTATACCTATCCACAGGTGAGGGGTGATCACCAGTCGAATCCTTTGGAAAGTCTATTATCCCACCGAATATGCAGCATGCCATAGTGGATTTACATGATGAACTGCCGAAGTAATAGTTTAAGATTGAACAAATAGATAGAGTATCTACTTCTCAGCTCATTCATTGGTGTAAAACCGATAGAATGGCAATGCTCGTACTTTATAGATCCACAGATACCAGACCTTGTCATCGCGCAATGAGACGAAAAGATGTCGAATATCTGATGATAAGCCCACTCTTGCAAATCAACCATGGCGGCGATAATCCGAGGACCCGTGGCAGGTCTTTCCGCATGCACAAGAAAACAAAAATCTCCGTCCCTATTATCCAGAGGGCTACTAAGACGCCATATATTGAGCCAGTGTACAGCTCCAAAGTTTTGGGCGATTAGGAGAGTACCATGCCATGAAGTATGACCAATGTTGTGGGCATATTCGAAGAATGGGCTCTTCAATGCCAAGAGCCCCACAGCCAAATTACCTGTAAGCGGCATGTGATGCTTGCCTATACTTTCAATCAATTCAACCCTCGGAGAGTGATCCAAGATAATTGATCTAAATATCCAAAAATGGTACTCAAGTTATATGTTCGCAATTCTCAGTTATAGCCAGGTAACTCAAATTTTATGGTGCTAGCGTGACACTCCACAGTTCGATGACATAAATGCAGAATGCCACAGTAGCATCATGGAAAAGGAAGTCAGTTATATGAATTTCATTCTAGAGAGCACTGAGAACTTTGGCAATACCAAGGACCTTTTCTTCCTCAAACCTGCGTCCGACAATTTGCAAACCCACTGGATGTCCGTCCATCCGCCTCGGATTATAAAGATCCCAGTTCCAAGCATCCAAATCATTCCGAGGCTGGTACATTTCCAAAGCCAAGGTATCTTTGTTAGATGATACCTTGCTAACGGGAACTGCGAGGGCCGTATAATCGAGTAGATTCCAAATTTTCGTGTATCCGACCCACCTATGATTGCTCTATTAGTCTAGCTCCTTGCATAGCTCCCTACGCGATATCGGATGAAACTTACCTACAAGAATCATGGGGAACAGCAACGTGTGGCATAGTGGGGGTGAGGAGAACATCGGCCACTTTTCCGGATATTGTGCCTTTGGCTGCATTCCATTTTTCCATATACGCTTTCTGAATTGCGATCTTCCGCTTTGATATCTGCCAATACTCGTAAACAGATATCGGCTGTCCTTTATTTATCAGCTTCTCCACATGCGGAATAAATGGCTCTCCACCATCTTGTACTGCGCGACGTATGTCTTCTCCTCCATCAGCCGTATAATACTCATCCATGATCGCAATGGCCTCCTTGTGCAGAGTTGATTTCCACTCAAATATCTCATGCCCGGCCTCTGTCAGTTTCTTGACTATCTCGCGAAGCACGCGCTCGACTGGTGGATGAACTCTCACTACACCGTCGTCGTACATGACTCCAATGATCAAGGGCCGACTCTGTACTTCTTGGAATATGTTCTCTCTCCAAGGAATCGGCACAACCCGAGGATCATGAATCCAAGGCTGGGCATCTATTACTGCTCGTGTAATACTTATAACAGATGAAAGGCTGCAAGACATCGGTCCGATTGCTGAAGGAACATGTTCTTGACCTTCCGTGGAAACTGGTACTCCTTGGTATGGGAATCTTGCGCTCTATAATACGTTAATTTAGGGTCCTGGGGACAGTTCTAGCTTTTGTGCGAGACAGGAGATTAGAAGGAAATTAAACAAGACGCACAGTTGGTTTCAACCCATAAAGTCCATTCATCAAACTCGGGATTCGAATAGAGCCACCAATATCAGTTCCCCAGCCAACAATGGATCCTCCCAAAGCCAGCACAGCTCCTTCTCCGCCGGTTGAGCCGCCAGGAGTAAAATCTGCATCTCTTGGGTTTGTTGTTACTCCCCATAAAGGATTGGAAGTTTCACACCACTAAAATATTGTGTCAGCTCAATATAGGCTTCGAGCTAATCCAAAATGTGCAATTAAGAAATTCATACCATTATACTTTGTGGTAAATTTGTCTTTGCTAGAATTACCGCACCAAGATTTTTTAATATGTGAACAAGCACAGCATCTTCTGCTGCAGGCTGAAAGGCCCTTCCAACGTATCCAAGCGTAGAATCATAGCCTTTCACATCAAATTGATCTTTTAACGTAATTGGAATGCCATGCAAAGGCCCTACTACTTCTCCGTGTTTTGCATAAAATGCATCGAGTTCAATGGCTCTTTGGATGGCGTCTTGAAACAAGATTTCTGTGAGACAATTCGTCTAAGCGATACAGTCAGATTTCTGATATGATACATAGCATTTCTCAAGGATCCAAATCAGACCACATACCTTTTCATGTGCTGTTATAGCTCTATTAAAATGTAAGCTATCCCATTCTTCATAGAATAGATAATGCAGGGGCGGTCATACTTTGCTATGTAAGCCTCCGCCACCTCAGTAGCCGTGAACTCTCCCGCTTTCAGTTTCTTTGATAGAAATTCAATGCTGGAAACGCCTGTGATAGCTTTCTGCAGTTCTACAGAACCTTTCGCAATGGAAGAATGCAATTTTGTTGCCGCCTCTCGGGCCGAACGTTTCTTCTTGACAACATCCCGCCAAGAATCCCGAAGCACTGTTGTATCTTTGGTTAATCTTTCCTGTTTCATAGCTATTTCATGTTGTTGGGGGCAAAATTGGGAAAAATGGAAATTTGTTGTCCGGGAGTGCTGCAAGATGCGGTCAAAATGAATTTATAGTTATAAGCGGCCCACTACGCCTCAAGGATGGGGTTTATCCGACTCTAGCTAAATATAGTAGCATGGGCACTTTATCTCAAATAGAAATAAAGATACTCAATAATCTCATTTTGTTCTTAGAATTTGCAAACGAGGATTTAAGCTTGCGTCTTAAACCACAGGGAACGGCACCGTTTCTAGCTCTTTGACCAAGATGTAGAGAATAGACGGCTGTGCGCCGTTGATCCTGCTTTGGCACATGTCTAATGTCATATTTATGGCCATAAGGTAGATAGATGTTAGGCAGTAGTTTGCATTTCACCTGAGATCTACCATTTGGTTACGCCACCATCCATACATAAATCTTGTCCAGTCATGTATAGCGATGCGTCACTTGCTAAGAATACACATCCTCCACGAATATCTTCGGGCTCAGCAACTCTTCGATTCATAATCTCACTTTCCCAACTCTTTAAGAGTTGTGGGAAAGGCGCAGTCATTTCCGTTCTCACATAACCTGGAGATATGCTATTCACCCGAATTCCCTGCACATGTTAATGTTGAGACATGGACAAATGGGCATGAACCCAAAACTCACATATTGTGCCAGTTCAGCAGCTATGGCTGGGCACATTGCTCGTACTGCTCCTTTGGTGCCACAATATGCACTGCTAAGCTGACTCCTGATTGCTATATAGCTGGCAATGCTAGCAACAAGCACGATACTTCCATTCTTTGTTCCATTCTTAATCATTTGTTTAGCCGCAAGCTGAGCCATGAAATACACCCCCACGACATTGACACCCAGAAGTTTCTGATAATCCTCAAAACCCGTTTCTAAAAAGGAAATATTTCTGTTAATGCCAGCGCAAGGAACACAAATATCTAATTTTCCCCCGAAATCAACTTTGAAGGCTGCAAACCCCGCTTCTAGGGATGTTGCTGACGAGACATCTACGATATAGTGCTTGGTCTTGACACCGTATGTCTTTTCAATGGCGAAAAAAGCATCTACAGGTGCAATGATATCGAAGATGGCTACATCTGCTCCTGCCTCTGCGAGTCCTTCTGCAAAAGCAAGTCCGCAGCCTCGAGCTCCGCCGGTCACCAATGCTGTCCGGCCCTTAAGGTTGAACTGCTCAGCATCAGATGGATTACTGAATTTCTAAAAGAATGGGACTCGCCCTTTCACTCATCTTCTTGTAGAAATTTATTTATAGTTAATATAAGCTTGTTTCCGTGCAAAATTTGCGGCATGAGGTATAAGGGGAAGTTAAGAAATAAACAGTTTGTGCGGCCTAAATTACAAGTAACATGTGTTTTATGGTGCTCATGTTGATATGCTATAGTGCTTTTGAGAGTAGGCTTCATTGAGTAAGGTTGTAACTACCTACAAACAGACGGGCACTAACTCTGCCCACTCTTGGCGCTCTTCAATCTTGAAGTGGCAACAAATGAGGGGCAGTAGATGGGGTTGGTCGCTGGTTACACAATATGATAACGGGATTACCTAATTTATCATGAACACATTTGGGGAATAAAGAGTTCAATTGATGAGGATTAATTTATTTTGGAACTAATCTTGTTCTGTAAACGATAATTTTATCGAAAAATATATCTACCGTCGAACGGGCTTCGGGTACGGTTTACGTTGGGTTGAAAGTGTAAAATATCTGGCCAATAACTGAATACGAAAATAACGCCAAGGATTAAGAATGGAGATCCCCGATTTTCAAGCGTCCCGATCAGAGCTTCTGGGGTGTTCTCGCTATTTATGCAGAAACGTTAGCTCTCCACTCTTTGCTGAGAGCTCATCTTTCTCGTGTCTTCAACCTTGTCTGAACCCCTCTATTTTATCGACTTTCATAGATTCTTGAGCTTTTTGAGCTTTTCCATTTCTCAACCATTACTTCAATAGCTCCGATACAGTCCCTCTTTGAAGTGTAGCGCGTCCTTCAAAATGGGGAAGAAACGAGTGCTTGTTAGTTACGGCGTCGACATCGATGCGGTTGCTGGATGGTTAGGTTCATACGGGGGAGAGAATTCTACCAGTGATATCTCCAGAGGCACGTTTCTTCATATCAACCTAACGAAAGAGACTACTGACGCCAACAGGTCTATTTGCTGGTACTCATGGTACTCGTCGGGTGCTGAAACTTTTCGACAAATATGGCATTAAAGCTACATGGTTCATTCCTGGCCACACCTTGGAGACTTTCCCAGAAGAGTGTGCGATGGTTCGCGATGCCGGACATGAGATTGGCCTTCATGGATACTCCCACGAAAACCCCGCGGACATGACTTTTGAACAACAAAGGGACGTTTTAGATAAAACCTTTAAGATGGTCACCGAGTTCTGCGGAAAGCCTCCGCGAGGGAGCGTTGCTCCTTGGTGGGAAACAAGCAAGGAAGGAACAGAGCTTCTTTTGAGTTATGGAATTGAGTATGACCACTCAATGAGCCACGATGATTGCCAAATGTACTGGCTCAGGACCGGTGATGCATGGACCAAGATTGACTACAGCAAGAAGGCGGAAGAGTGGATGAAACCCTTGGTTAAAGGAAAGGAGACTGGCTTGGTAGAGATCCCAGGGAGTTGGGTATGTTCCGGTTTAAATTTAGCCAATATACTCTGCTCACCATGAAGCACAGTATATCGACGACCTTCCTCCGATGATGTTTATAAAGAATTCTGCAAATAGCCATGGTTGGGTGAACCCTCGTGACATTGAGGATATTTGGAAGGTACGCAATGAGCTTGTCTCTGATAGATATCGGGTACTTATGGTTATTCATTCTATAGGACCATTTCGACTACTTTTATAGGGAGTACGATGAGTTTATTTTCCCGATGACAATTCATCCTGATGTTTCCGGGCGCCCTCATGTCCTTCTCATGCACGAACGGTATGCTCCCCATTTTTCAAATTGAAATTGTGTTTTTAATAAATCTGGATGTAGGATCATTGAACATATCAACAAGCATGAGGGAGTGGAATGGGTAACAATGGAACAGATGTGCGACGACTTCAAGAGCAAATATACGCCACCAGATGGGGCTCTGATGCCAGCCAGTTCTGAGGAGGTTAAGAAGAAGTTAAAGGGAGAAGAAATATAGCAGGTTTTCTCTAAGCAGTGTTACAGCATGGTTGAAAGAATTTGACATAATGATCCGAAGATCCAAGTTTATCAGAACGTATTGTCTATTCCAACAATAGCGTCACATAAATTCTTCATTAAAGACTCGACTAAAGTATCAGCCTTGCAGAACGCCATAGCTAGAACTAGCATGATTCTGGCAAAAGTCTCCCATATCAATTATGGGGAAGCTGTTTTCCCGACAGCCCATGCCACTAACACGAAATAGCGATTGAGGTGTGCGCCTAGAAGTGCATCCTGGGTTCCACAGTTATCGCTGCCAAGAGTGGAGGAGAGGGGCAGCTGTCATACTAGAGAGTCTTTTGTCTTACACCAAAATGAACCAATGCTTTGATAGAGGACTGCCAGATCTTTGCCACTCATCAAGCAATATTTTGGCCTTGTTCTAGGGCATGGGATGCGCCAAGAAGGTGACAGGAGCGCGAGATTTCCTAGACTTCACACGTCACGTTATTCGGCTATCAATATTGATATTCCTAATATTCTAATTGAACGCTCTCGTTCCCGAAATCAGTGTAATGAAGCGGACTAGATCTCAAGCCTCTCCAAATATGTCTCCTGGGGCTAGCAACGAAGGATTTATCAATAGTGTAGATGCCCCAGTTGTAGGGGACAGAATAGAGGATGTCGTAATTGCCGGTGCTGGCCCTGCCGGGTTAATGTTGGCGTGAGTGACACTAGCGCGAGATTGAGAGGTTGGCCTGATATAACTCGGGACTTAGATCGAATCTTACAAGATATGGAATCGAACCAAAGATCGTAGATGATAGGAGCGACAAAACATCTACGGGAAGAGCAGATGGATTGCAGCCAAAAACGATAGAAACCTTCAAGCAGCTAGGCTTGGCTGATGGCCTGTTGAGGAAGGGAGTCAAGATATATGATATATGCTTTTGGGTATGGATACCAGTGGAAAATATCGTTATTAAACTGACTAAATTTTAGAATTCCACGCCTTCTTCACCATTGAGTCGCCAACGACGGGAAGTACATTACCCCCCCGAACTCGATGTTAATGAGCCTTTTGTCCTACTTGTCCATCAGGGTATGATTGAGGACATTTTCATAGCAGACTTGAGAGATAGAAGAGTAGAAGTTACAAGGAGCAGTGCTTTCACCTCATATCAGGAGGAGCCAGGAAAATCAAACTTGATTAAAGTGAATTGTTACGACAAGAAGACCGACGCAGCTAGATCTCTATACACAAGATATCTTGTCGGGTGCGATGGAGCGAGATCGCAAGTCCGTACAAGCATTCCTGGCACGGAAATGGTGGGGGATAGTACTCGTGCACCATGGGGTGTGCTTGATGG
Organism: Chalara sp. BL73; assembly: GCA_918026815.1. Taxonomy (NCBI): domain Eukaryota; kingdom Fungi; phylum Ascomycota; class Leotiomycetes; order Helotiales; genus Chalara; species Chalara sp. BL73. The sequence continues at coordinate 41,700 of CAKJVC010000080.1, read as the reverse complement.
TAAGATATATGCTCTAGTTGTGAACCAAATATTGAAATAATCCCTTCGGTAGGCGTAATAGAGACAGATTTTCCGGATTTGTGGAGCAAAGTTGTCGTTCATTCTGAAGAGTTTGGGACAATCCTTTGCATTCCAAGAGAGAGGAATATGACTCGACTATACATCGAGTTAAATCCAAAGATGAAAGATGTTTTATCCTCAGAAGATGCAACGCAAGATTTCGTCATGAAGAGGGCACAGCAAATATTAACCCCTTTCACATTGAAATGGAGGAGCGTTGGTATTCTTTACATCTCCATACCAATAAAGCCACGACTAACCTGATTTAGAATGGTTCAGCGTATACAAAGTCGGACAGAGAGTAGCAAATAAATTCACCGACGATTCCGAGCGCGTCTTCATTACAGGAGATGTTAGAATGCTTTCTTCAATTAGGTATTAGTGGGCTAATAACAAATAGGCTGCCCATACTCATTCTCCGAAAGCGGCACAAGGAATGAACGTTAGCATGCATGATTCGTTTAATCTGTCCTGGAAGCTGAATCTCGCCGTTCGTGGTCTAGCAACTCCAGCACTACTCTCTACATACGAAGCTGAGCGTCGAAAGATTGCACAAGACTTGATCAACTTCGATTTTGAGCATGCCAGTGCCTTCGCTGCTGGAGATGCAAAAGCCCTTGCTGCGAACTTCATTACCAATATTGGCTTCATTTCAGGTGTCGGTGCGAAATACGCGCCAAATGTCCTTAATGTTCCATCTCCCCGAGGTGCTGGTCTGCAAGCTGGTGCTCTCCTTTCTCCTGCCAGGGTTACTCGGTTCATCGATGCAAATCCTGTAGACGTCCAACTCGATATACCCATGCTTGGTCAATTCAGAATCTACTTCTTCACACCAAACCCCAAATTCACAAGTGCCTTTCTTACAGCTGTGTCTACACACCTGTCTTCACTGAGCTCCGTTCTTGGGCGGGCCACGTCCGCAGCTGCGGACTCCTATGCTACACAAAACATTACGGCAACCGAGGCAGATGAATTCGTTCAGCCACATCGCTATACTGCAGTTAGCATGCTCTTCACACCAGCGCTTGTCACAACTCTCCCCAAGGATCAGATCGAGATCGGTTCTCTACCTTCTCTATTCAAAGACAGTAGATGGACCTTCTACATAGATGATTTGATGAATTGCACTCAGAAGTGGATTGGCGATGTTGCTCATGATGAATGTGTTATACTCAATGTTAGACCTGATGGCTATGTTGGATCTTTGCGATGTTTCACGAATGTGCAAGCTGCTGATGCTTGCCAATGGTTAGATTCGTATTATGGCGGTTTCTTGAAGTCATAGAAGAATTTCATATGTTCAAGTCCGCATGATATGTTAAACGTTCTCTTACTTGACCCTGTGAGGTTCCTATTTGAGATAAAATTGTGTGGACTCCAATCTTGGTCATGTTTAGTGTAATAGGGGAAGTAGTATTGCCTTCAAGTTTTAGGAACAGAGATGGTGAAAAGGGCCTGCAGATCAAATTACCAACCTATCTAAAAAGACATCATAATCACTGATTTGAGAATGCAGCTACAAGTAATATCTTAACCTTGACTATAAACATCAGATTTAAGGTGTAAGAATACAGCTAGGTGGTTCTCAACGGGATATAGAGAAAGAAGGCCCTTATACTATTTCGTTTTGAACACTATACAAGAGTTCCAAGCATACGATGTGTGGCGAGGGAGTATCTCGTACTACAAGAGTGACTTATCTGGGGACACTTAACGACTACCTTTCTCCACTATACAAGAATATTGCGCATAACCCCAACAAACATTGCAACAGCTCTATTCGTCAATGACACTTAGATAGATGCGTGGCCATGCGTCTCAAATGGTAAGCCGAATGCAGTCAGACCAACGACAGCCCAGAGAGCAGCCGACACATAGATAGGTACGATGGAGAAATTGGTATACGTGCCAATCAGACTGGCACATAAGCCACCAAATCTCAAAAGAGTGGCAGCAGTACCGGTACCCGTTCCTCTACGCGGACCTGGAAAACTTTCAGGTGTAAAGGCATACATGATAGCATACTCGAAGTTTCCGAGCAAGCCTGTAACGCATGAGAATGTCAAACTAGCTGTGGCGGTTTTGGCGCCGGTGTATCCGAATAGGAAGATACCGGTGACGATTGCTGAGGCTGCCATCATCCATCGTCTACCAAACCGAGTATTAACAGCAATAGAGGCTGTGATTGGTCCAATAACCCCCACTGAGGAGGTTATACAGTAATCTCTGTAACTCAGATATAGAGACGACTCGGAAGTAAACTTCTGGGCAAGATATGTAGGCAAAAAGTTGAAGTATAATGGGTATGCAATACCTGAGAAATATTGTTAATGATGCTCCGAGGCTAGGTTAATTTACAAACTTACCAATGGTGAGCCAGATAAACCAGATAATAGTAGTGTGTCTAGCCAATTTTCTAGTCGCGAATAGATCTTTGAAGTTGGCCGACTTGAAGTCTTTAAGATTCTCCTTGATGATTTCACTACGGGACATTCCACTTCGACCTTCCTCAGTGATTACGGGCAATCCAAGTTGGGCATCAATAGCATGGAGCATATCGACAGATAGTGGTTCTGGCTTTCCATTACGTCGGGCGACATAATTTACAGCTTCCACTGCTTCGAAATCTCGCCCCTTTGAGAGCAGATATCTTGGAGATTCGGGCATCTTGAAAACAAACATTCGGATGATGGCAAATGCTAATGCGAGACCTCCGAGTGTGATCATTGTGTATCTCCTGTGACGGGAGTTAGTGAATCCCCATTTGAGACTTCACCCAAATCAGCGCTTACCACCCCATATTGTCAGATCTCTTGCAGGTTTCGTATGTGGAGCTTGAATCGCAGCTAAAGTTTGCAAGAAAAACCCAAGCGACAAGAGAAACAATGACTTGGCCAAGATTCCACCATGCTGAGAGAGCAGTCAGGAGGTATTGGTGGCTTCCCGGAACGAACTCGAGGAAAATCATTGAGTCGATCGGGACATTTCCGCCAGCAGCAGTACCAATAATAGCCCAGAACACACAGAAAGGAACAAAGTTGCTCAACCCTGCGACGGCCGCACCGAATGTACCTCCAATCAACAAAGTAGAATTGAAAGCAGGTTTTCTACCAATGAAATCTGCAGAAATTCCCCAAAACGAGGCCCCAATTATCAAGCCGACATAGTACGCAATTGAGCTAAATCCAACCATAGAGATATCAGAGAACTCGAGCCTGATGGATGGCTGAATAGCGCCTATGCCTTGAGACCAGCTGAGCCATGAATTAGCAAGAATAAGCCGCGCTGAGAGTAGCCAGAGCTTACAAGTTATCAGTGATCCATCCAAACCCCGTAACAACGAATAATTCCCACTGATACCTGTGTACTCTAGTCAGCATCTCGTCGTTGTACAGGCGCAAGGCTGGGCAAATTCTTACCTTCCCATCCCGATATCTTCGAATGCGTTGCTGACGAGCTCTGATTTCAACCGATACGAGTCGCTTATTGAAGTACCATAGAATTCGCGATTACGGCCATCGTCAGCAAATTTTGTTATTGCCAATCCCTCTCCGTAGCTCTCTGTTCTTTGGACGGCGCCAATGTCGTCCTTTTTCTCCGAAATAGACATGGTTGCTATGGTTGCCATGTAGTTGCTCTGAGGCTGACCTGTATTCCGACAGAGCCTAACCAAAGGGTGTGGTTGGTAGGTCTCGATATGCTTGAACTTGGGCTCACATATAACTCTTGACGTGTAAGTGAGGCACCGAAAGATGCGCTATAAAAGCCCAATCAGGTTTCTCTATTTCAAACCCCAGATCAAGATAATCAATGCAGCCGTCGAGCCAAGACACCACCCCTGAAGAAGCATTACAATAAACCCTGCCAACAGCACAAGAGCGGCCAGGGATGCTGGTGGATAACAGAGATACATGCTTCGTAATCCAGGCTCTGAGACCCATGGATTTGAAGGGTGGGGGGTTGAAGATAGATTGCATCTGATGTGCATGGGTCATCGGAGCCTCTAGAGCTCTGGCTAAAATTCTCGTTAAAGTGTAATCCCCGGTTAATGAGCATGGCAAGATAGCGAGACCATAGCTGCCGTGTTTCCTCTCTGCCAGCTTAAAGTGGGTGTTATCTAGGTTTCAGTATTCATAACTTGTCACATCACGATGTTGGCTGGAATAGACGAAGAGGCTAAGTCTCAGACGGGCTGTAAAACGTTTGCAGAGGAAGCTTGGTAGTAACGACTTGTCCAAACACAATTTCCGTTTGCAAACACTCCTTAAGTGACGTATTGATTAGATAGTGTGCAGTAGGGCAAACTTCCAGACAGCGTTGTCCTCTAGGTAATAACATAAACCCGTGGAATAATATTAACACATTTAGATTATTTAAGACGTATACAAAAGTGTACAAAATCCTATTAAACAGCAATTAGGTCCGCCGTAACTCCCATCGCATTTTGCCGCTGTGTCTTTTTGTACGCCTCTGCTTTCCCGTAGCTCTCACGGTAGGAGCCACCAACAGCTCCCTCAACCGTAATTGGAGGATACTTGGCGGGTTCCCCCTCTGCTCTACAGTTTGGGAGGCAGTCGATTACATAATCTGGATTTCCGCTGTAGAAAAATGGAATGGAATACCGTTCCTTTCCGGACTTATTTATCACCCGATGCAGGTTCGAAATATATCTATCGTTTGACCTATCCAGTTTTAATTTAGTATTCTGGGCTTCAAAAAGGTTAACTTACCATCGCATAAACATGTTCCCAAGATTCACTACATATGCTCCTTTTATCGGTACAACCTATTCAATATCAGCGTTTCCCAACTAATTTAGGATACTGATCCATTACATCTAACCACTCATTTGTCTCCTTTTCAAATACCTGCAATCCATCTACTTCGTCTTGCATGAGTAGAGTTACCGATCCGAAATCTGTATGGGCGCCAATACCCCGGGAAAGTTTCTCATCCGAATCCTTGGGCTGCGGAGGGTAGTGAAGGTATCGAAGAGTAGCCACAGCATTTGTGGTAAAATCTTTGAAATAGTCTCTTGGAAGATCCAGGGTTTGAGCGAGAACAACCAGGACATCTCTGGCCAAAGCGTGCATAGCATTATAATATGCCATAGAGGCAGCCTCAAACTCCTTAGCATCAGAAAGTCCAACTGGCCATACATTTGGGCCACTGTTTAGTTTCTTGTGGATGAAGTATGGATGCGACTTAGAGATTTCTTCGCCGATATAGTATCCCTCTTTATGGTCCGGGTTTGTTCCTGCTTCCAAGATCTGGGATCCTATAGTCTCGTATCCTCTATTCCATGTGTTTTGATCTGCGCCCAGGGTAAGTAAGAAAGATTAAATGATGTGATCCAGCGCAACCTCGTACCCTTGTGCACTTTGTCCTTCTCCTCTTGTGGCAGCGCAAAGAACTCCTTCACACATTTAATGGTCCTTTCTTGCAATTCTGCAGGAACACGGTGGCCAGTGATTTGGAAAAATCCATTATGTAGACAGCAATTTTTGACCTGCGCAACCAGCTCCTTCTTGGCGCCCTCATCACTTCCATAGAACGCTATGGTCATCAGTCAATGCAAGAATTCATACATAAAGCGCTGCTCACGAGAGAAATCAAGAATCGGCGGTGCTTCAGCTGGCATGCTGAGTTTAACCCGAGTATTGGATTTAATAATGTAAGGGGTCAATCTCAGTTTTGCTACAGCCACGAGAGGAAAGCAAGCATAAGAAAGAGATAGTAGGATCTCTAGATGAGAAGAAGCCAATGCATTCTCGCACTCAAACAGGAAGGAGTAATTGTGATATCTTCAACACCACCAGCACCAGAATAGCACCACCACTCACGTCACCACCTTCGAAGCTTTCTCTGCCACCGGTCCTGGTGACATGCATGTACAAGGAACAAAATGTCAAGAGCCGAACGGATCCGGCAGTCAAGACCAGGGGTGTCTGCCAAGGATGGGGGAGGGGCGGGGTGGGGTGGGCCTCTAAACGCCAAGACTGAGAATGGAGGAAATATACTTGCAGGGTATAGGAATGAAAGGCTTCTTATCAAGATCGACGACCACTCTTGACTAACAACTAGCTGATTACAGGACACGGATACTGATATCTTGTAGCGCATCAACTCATCATACATGACCTGAGGCGACTCCACATGCTGTAAGGGTGTATTGATAAACGTGCCCTCCACTTTTCTAGTACATTACAAGCCGGGCTCCACCAAAGCGGGGAAGATGGCTTCAGTCCCGGTCTAGCCTTCCAGCTTGTCAGCCCTTGCATGAGCGATCGGGCTCCGGATCATTGGCGGTACAGAGGCCAAGAATGCCTCGTGGATTTCTTTGATAGATAACAATATGCTGAACGACGTTGGGCAGTGTTTAGCTGGTGTCATTACAAAGCCAGGGATTCGGTACATTCGTCCCTTTATCCGCGACCCCGCTTACGTCGTTACGATATTTCACTGCTGAAGAATTGGTCCAAAGCCGCTCCCCAAATTCACAGTTCCTTCAGAGAACCCCTATCCTCCACGAGTCTTAGTTTTGCATCCCTTCTAGCCAGTAGAGGCAGCCATGACTCCCATCAAGGCAAAGCAGAAAATTCATCGAGATCGTGTAGACAAAATGAAGGTTAGCAATCATGCACTTGCCCAACTTCTTGAGTCCTGGTGCTCATTGCTGAATTGTAGATCATTGTCGTAGGCGCAGGTCTGGGGGGACTCGGCGCGGCAATTGCGCTTTTATTAGCTGGTCACAACGTCGAGGTATTTGAGGCAGCATCTGAGATTGCTGAAGTAGGAGCAGGAATCCAGATTTTGCCCAATAGTAGCCGGGTGTTGCAGAGCTGGGGAATGCGTGAGATGTTAGATAAATACTCAACAAAGCCGAAACAGGTGAATATGCTGGGTTGGAAATGCAACACTATTTCATCAATGGACTTTGCAGCTTCTGCAGCGAAATATCCGGGGACATTTTATTGGGATTTCCACCGAGCCAATCTTCATAACTGTTTGTTGAAAAGAGCCGTAGAGCTCGGCGCGAGAATCAAAGTTAATGCCCGAGTAGTAGACGTCCAAGTATCCAAAGATTGGGAACAGGCAGCTGTGATACTTCAAAATGGGGATTCTTATGTTGCGGATTTAGTTGTTGGAGCCGACGGGATCAACTCACGGCTGCGAGAAATTATGCTGGGTCGGGCAGACCCTCCTACTCTCACCGGAGATCTTGCTTACCGTTTGCTTTTATCAACAAAAGATATGTTGAAAGACCCCGAACTAGCGCCTCTGGTAACGAATCCTCAAGTCAATTATTGGTTAGGCCCGGATGCTCATGCTGGTGAGGTTCACGTATTGTTCAGTGATCAAAAGCTGACATGAGCAGTTAATTATGTGTTGAAAGGTGGTGAATTATTCAACATGGTTCTCTTGGTGCCGGATGACATGCCAGCTGGGGCAAACACAATAGAGGGTAACGTAGAAGAGATGCAGGCGTTATATAAGGACTGGGATCCCAGGTAAGTAAATAAATTAGCTTAATAGCCCAACACATGACGCAAAAGCACTAAGCCTAAATCAGAATTCCAAAATTACTTGCACTCTGTGAGTCCGTCTATAAGTGGCGCTTGTGCATTCGCCCTGGAATGAGAAACTGGTCTCACCCATCTGGAGCATTCACAATGCTCGGCGACGCTGTGCACGCAACTCTCCCCTATCTGGCCAGCGGCGCAGGAATGTCTTTGGAGGACGCCGCAGTACTTGGCGAGGTTTTCTCCCGGAGAACTACACAAAGCAAGAGCGAACTGTTGGATGTCTACCAAAAGATCAGAGCCCCTCGAACTGAAATGGTGGTAGAACGTGGCAATCGTCAGCAGTATCTATATCACCTGCATGATGGGCCAGAGCAGCAAGAGAGAGACAGAATTATGCAAGCAGGAGAGGATGGAGATGCATTAGCCTGGAAGGATGGCAAATTTGCTGATGGACTTTTGGGTTGGTGCTGTGAGGACGAGGTTGATAAGTGTTGGCCGAAAGAAAAAGAAAAGTTCCAATCGAGATTGTGATCGCGAGGATTATCCTAGATAACTGTATAAAAATCAAATACTATATCCCATTAAATAATTCATTTGGTGTAGCCAAACATGCTACCTCAAAATATATCTCCAGCTTAGCGATTTACTGATTAACTAAATCAACAAAGGGTTTTGACTCTTCCAAGCTGCTAATACAATGCATATACACATAGGTATATATTTCTAAAGCTGTTGATATATGTTCTATCCACAGAAGCGAGCCACTGCTTCGTGTGCTTGATTTTTTATCCCAACTCGGGAATCCCATCCGTTCATACTTAATCTAACGAAATCAGGTTAAGTACCCACCTTAGCAGAATGGGTACTGTATCACACACCCTACGTGACGTTTCATCTTTCCTGTTATTATTTTCAATTGGGATTATGAATCTAAGCCACAGCGACAAAGAAGTTTTCCTCTCCGTTTTTCTCTACAATGCTCATTTTCAATATGTCGTCTCCAACAGCCAATCTCAGCTTCTCGGCTGTAGCAGGGCTATCCAAAGTCAGATACTCTTCAACTCCATTCATTTTCCTTGCGGCCACAAGCGCGTCCCTCAGTGCAAACAGGACAGTGGATCCTAGGAATAGTGGTGGCTCGCCTGTTCCTTTACTACTCTGAATAGACCGCAAACTCTTCCATCCGTCGGGAACGTCTTGTAGAAACGAGACATTAAACTCTTGAGGAATGTCAGAGAAACCAGGGATTTTGTAAGTTCCAGGCCCTCGAGTAAACAATTGTCCAGATCGTGTCCACAAGGATTCCTCCATCGTAAACAACCCCTGTCCTTGGACAAAAGCACCCTCTATTTGCCCATAATCAATAGCCGGGTTGATCGATCTGCCAACATCCATTTTGATATCAGTTCTGAGTACTGTGTGATCGCCAGTCAAAAGATCCAGCTCAACTTCGCTGCAACCGACGCCCTAAGAGTTTATCAGTATTCAAATCAGCTTAGATCGACATCGTGCCACATACCTGGGTAAAATAATAGTACATGGGCTTTACAGTATTCATATCATAATTACCCCAAGTGTATCCAATACGAGGCATCTTCCAGAACCCTTCCGCCGCAAGATTTACACGATCTACGTATGCTGCGTGAGCAATAGTCTTCATCGTGGCATCAGGTCCAAACTTTAGCCAATACGGAGCCAGTCTTTCATTCAACTGATCGCATGCATGCTTCACGGCCATGCCATTAAGATCGCTTCCCGAAGAAGCCGCAGTCGGCGACGCGTTTGCACTATGATAAGAAGCAGTATCCTGGGTGAAGATTGCATCAATAGGGACTTTCAATTCCTGGGCTGCCACTTGGCACATTTTGGTGTAGAGACCTAATTTATGTTAGAAATTCGAGGTACAAAAAGGGTTTCTTTGCTTGCCTTGACCCATCTCGGTACCTCCATGATGGAGCAGAATACTACCATCAGCGAATATCTTTACACTAGCAGTTGCTTGATTGAGGTGTAGAGCAGTTGCAAAACTCAATCCAAACTTGACCGGCACCAAAGAGATTCCACGCTTCTTCCATTTGTTTTTCTTATTGAACTCAGCATTTCTGGATTTCCGTTCCTCGTATCTGCACTCTTCGTGGACGTCTTTCATTAGTTGAGGAATATGCCAGTCGACGTCTATTTGTTGGAGGAAAGGTGTGAGCTCCCCTTGCTTGTACAGATTTTTCATGCGCAGCTCATGAATGGGTATATCGAGACCTTCTGCCACAGCGCTCATATAGCTTTCGGCGATGAACATCGCTTGAGGCCCACCAAATCCTCTGAAGGCTGTGTTGCTGTGAGTGTTTGTTCTACAGAGATGTCCCCGGATGTGGACATTCGGAATTTCGCTGCAGTCACTATCATGAGTATTTCTCTGCCACTTATAGATGAAGGGTCTGAAGCTGAAGGCGGAATTGACTTACTAGCAATTGTCAACATGTGTGCAGCATCGATCCATGACCGCCGCACTCATATCGTAACTGTAACCAGCATTATTGTAGATATCAGCATCGAGGGCCATTAATTTTCCATCTTTCATTACACCAACTCTCCATCGTGCCTGGATGGGGTGTCTTTGACCAGATGTCATCATATCCTCATCACGATTCAACATACAACGAACAGGTCGCTTTTCTTTCTTTGCAGCAATAGCGCATAAGCATGCGATGGGAACACTTCTAGACTCCTTTCCGCCGAAAGCGCCTCCCATTCGCTTGACTCGTGCATTGATCCGGTTGCTGGGCACTCCTGTAACCTGACTCACAAACTCCTGTGTCTCCATTCTTCTCAAAGGTAAGCTATTTTGACGCGTATAGCTGCGAGATGACTTACGTGTTCTGGGTTGATGACCAAATTTCCATGTTCCCATCCTCCATGTGTGGAATCGCAAGTGCAGCATTGGTTTCGAGGTAAAAGTGTTCTTGACCTCCAATTCTAGTTGTACCTTCGAACACTCTGTCACACCGAGAGAAGGCCTCTTCCATTGAGCCTTGGATAGCAGCACCTTTTCTAAGCTGTCTTCCATGTGTATAGAAGTTCTTAGCTTCAATAGCTTCATCAATTGTGAGAATCACTGGCCGGTCCTCGTATATGACCCTCACAGCTCTTGCAGCAGCTTGTGCCTCAAGAGCCGTCTCAGCGTATACCATTCCAATAGTTTGGCCATGCGAGAGGACCTCGCCATCCGCCATAAATAGTTCATCTTTCCGTACTGAGCCCCACATATTTTGATCGATAGTAAGATCGTTCTTATCGATATAACCAATAGCCAAACCAGGGCCTATGGCGGGCTTCCAATCCACCTCAAGTAGTCTTGCGTGTGCTTTCGTAGAGAGAACAAGTGCTCCAAACAATTCTCTATGCTGCTTAGGCATATCATCGAGATACTCAGCTTGTCCCGTGTTTTGCTTCAGTGCGCTCAAGTGTGGCACTTGCTTACCGACTACTCTCTGTTCATGTGGATTGTGGTTGTCCCTTGCGCCAAACGATATCCCTCGGTGAATTTCACTCACGAGATCTTTGTCAACATCTCCAAGCCCTAACTCTAGCACTACCTCATGCCAAAATCTAAAGAAGAAAGATAAGGCCAAAGTTCTCCGGTAGGTTGCCATACCTCCGGGTACTCCAAAATTAAAATCAAAGTCTTGGCTGAGTGACTCTAATCCTTCCTGCAACGTTCCCGGGTCGTGCCATTTGAGTCCTAATAGAGACTTTCTTGCAATCCTAGCCTGAGTTGTGAAAGGTGCCATTCCACCATAAGCAAGAGAGACATCCTTCACATTTCCTGCATCATCCAACTCAACCCGGAAAGCGGCTGTAACAATCGCAATATCATCATCCTTTCTCTTTGCCTGCTTATAGGCTTTGATAACCACTTGACTCTCGGCTGGCGGAATAGGAATTCGAATGCTTGTGATAACAGAATCTTCGGGAAGACTAGTCTTCCGGTATGACAAAAAGAATGAATCCATGGGTAAAAGTATTTCGCCTGTAATCGCACTGTGGGCCAACACAGTTGCGCCCGCAGCGAGCAAGACAGGGTTCATATCGGATATTGGACTTGCAGTTGCTAAGTTGCCAGCCAGAGATGCAGTGTTTCGTATTTGTCTTCCAGCGAAGTATCTAAGCTGCTTTCGACAAGCTTCTAAAACAAGCCCTCTACGCCCAAGCTTCTTATATATGTCCTTGCAAGCATACTCTAAATCAGTAAGTGGTGTGTTAGCCCCAACGATTAGCTCCGTCATGGAAACACACTTTTCTTCAGAGTCTGGAAGATTCATTTCAGCCAATTCTTCAATCTCTGCAACAAAAACAGAAACGGCGAAGTGCGAATCTTTAAACCGAACTTCCACTTGAATCTCACTTGCCCCACCCACCAGTTTTGCTGTCGGATCAAGTTTTTTAATCTGTAGCACTTGCTGTAACGTGGTTGGACATAGCCATATTTTCCTGTCGTTGCCATAACAGATAGCTTTCTTCTTAAAATTGCGCAAGGCTGGTGGAAAAATTAATTCAGTATTAGGTTGATATGGGATGAAATTGAATTGCAGCGAGCCTTGTTCGCTTGCTGGAGGAGGCACCTCTAGAGATGTTTGAGTTTTCCTGCCTTCACCTTTACGTAGTGGCGGATCCTTGACCCTTGACTTGATAGGATTCCCATAATCTGCCCCATTCACATCGATCTCCACACCTATGCTGCGACTTGTTTCTGAAGACTCTTCCGAGGCAGCCGAGTCAGAAGCATCATCCCCAGATGACTCTTCTGGAGAACAACTTTGAGTTGTAGTTTCATTCTTAGGTGCATCTCTGCAGCAACCGCCAGGTCTACCACAAGAAACAGCTGTCTTCAACACAACTTTTGGATCGAAATCTGATTGATACGGCATATCATCGACATTTTCTGCGACAGCTGTATCAGCAGTCTCGCTCATTGGTGTTTCCACTATTTTGGCTTTAATATCCTCCAGGATAAAAGTCTTAGCGGCTGCAAGAATAGGTTTGTACCCCGTACAGCGACATAAATTCCCGTCAAGGTGACCCTCTAGTTCTATGTCGCTCTCAGAAAGAATGAAGGCGTTCGCTATTGGATCATACGCGTTTCTAATGAGCGCATAAAGTGACATAACTATCCCTGGCGTGCAAAAGCCACATCTGGTAAAATATGTCAGTCAGATCCAAAGCCGGACCTATGCATTGTTTTGATGCCTCATAAAAGGGAGCAGTAGAAGCTCGACCTCATATATAAAACGCCAATAGTGATACAGCAAAATTTGATAAGTATATATTCTTGTATATGTGTTCTAGTTCATGTTCAGTGTAGTGTAGAGAAATGGCTCTCCCAGCTACCAGCAAAAAAAAATTGAGATCATGGAATAAAGAACCGGCACTTGCGCTCTTCTACATTTTCTTATGAACAGGACATGATTAAATTTTCTCAACTTACTGAGAGCCATGGAGCTTTGCCATGCGTTCTTGGAGAGGATGTGGATTATCGACATTTCCTAGGCCTTCAATCGTGATCAAATGCTTCCCAACGACTAAAAGGCGTCAGCTCCGTTACCTTGCCGCAAGCGTGGGTTCCCTTACCGCCAATTAAAGGAAATAGGCAAGCATTGACTGCTATGTGTTTGATTCTACCGTTTTTCCGCGAGTCTATCGACTGCAGTACAACTGTGCAGGCACCACAACCTCCTTCGCCACAACCCAATTTAGTTCCCTTCGTTCCATGCTGAGACCTAATAAAGTCAAGTAATGTCCAATCAGGATTTGGATTTGGCAGTTCTATCTTTGTGCCATTCATATAAAAATGCAGCGTAGACTCTGTAAATTCTGATTCGATAATGCCTTGAAGCTTGTGAAATACCAGTGGCACTGGCGCTCGAGGTACAAAAGGCAAGGGCATGATTGACAAAGTGTCCACGGATTAATCGGATGCCCACTGCCACGGATGCTTTGTAAATAGCTGGGGATCAAGCACAGTATGCTCTGATATTCGAAGCTACGTCACATTAAATTTGTTTGAAATACTTGGCTGGCCAGAGTTTATCGTGTACATAATAATCAAGGTGCGAAGCAATGTCTGTTTGCAAAGCTCTAACGAGCGCTCCAGATGCATACATTGCTAGTAATGGGATTTCACCGTCGCCACAATAAGTATGACGGGGCACGGCTAGACAAGGCTGTCATTGCATACAGCATGCAATGACAAATAACAAAGATTGATTTTCTCACCTAGGCGGACGCTGCAAGGATGGGAAGGAGAGGGAGGGGGAAGACGCGCTACTGTGCTGAGCTTCAGCCCATCATGATAAGGACACTTGGGTGGATACATACACCCCCTCGCTCAGCTCGCCCTGGAATAAATAAGCGACTTGGCTTGCAGAACTATTGCAGATCCTCCACCCTTGGCACCCAGAAGTGATAGTTCGTGACAACACATGGTTGTCTTTGGGTCCTAATGGCCAAGAAGACAGTAACAGAAACGTGGAGAGGTACCAACTCTTAGGTTCTTAGGATTAGTCTCATAATAGACTTCCCATTCCCCCCCCCCCCCCCGGCCGCCCACCAAAGGAAGTGGGGTTGCGATTTCTCCTGCCATGCATACACAGCTTTTTTTTTTACGAATGCCGAGTTTCAGGTCATCACTTCAACCTGCCCATTCATTCACGAATGCATTTCAATAGAGAAGTGGAATAGCATATCATACAAACCTGGTTCATTCGAGCGTGTTTCTTGCCAGACCATCGCCTCAAGTACAAAAGTTAAAAGAAAAAAAATAGAAAAAAAATAGAAAAAAAATGCCCTCCAGAGTTTCCCCAGCAGGTTTTAAGCCTTTAGACGATACAACTCTTTTCAAATCTCTCAAGATTGGCTCAACAGATCTCCATCACCGGATTGTTATGGCCCCGTTGACGCGTATGCGAGGAGTTCAGGAATCTGAGGGTGTTTGGGCTCCAGGAGACTTAGCTGTCGAATACTACGGACAGAGAGCAACAAAAGGTGGGCTTATCCTAACTGAAGCCTGCCCAATAAGCCGCCTGGTGAGTTTCTGTGAAGGCGGGATAGAAGGACCAGAACTAACAAAACCTCAGTCTTGTGGCTATCCAGGGGTGCCAGGAATCTTCACGCCAGGTCAGAGTGTCGGTTGGAAGCGTGTAACTGACGCTGTTCATGCGAAGGGAGGTTTTATCTACTGTCAACTCTGGCATGTCGGACGTGCGACTGTACCATCTCTGCTAGGTGGAGAGCAATGTGTCAGCGCAAGCAGCATTCCTCTGAGAGGAAACGCCTTAGATGGGAGTGTTTATGCCACAACACCACCAAAAGAATTGTTAGTGGACGAAATTATAGAGTTGGTTCAAGAGTTTGCAGCAGCTGGAAAGAGGGCTTTAGATGCCGGGTTCGACGGAGTAGAAATTCACGGGTAAGGAACTTGCTTTGTTAACTGTATAAAACGTGGAGCTAACTTGCGTAGTGCAAATGGGTACCTGCTAGATCAATTCCTCCACGATAATTCAAACATTCGCACTGACAAGTACGGAGGCTCTATCGAGAATAGATGTCGTTTCCCATTGGAAGTCGTCAAAGCTGTCACTGCGGCCGTTGGTGCAGAAAAGACCGGCATTCGCTTGTCGCCTTACAACTATTTTCAGGATACAAGAGATTCAAACCCGAATAAACATTGGGCATACCTCTGCGAACAACTCGCCGCATTACCAAAACAGAATCGCCTTTCATACGTGCACATGGTTGAGCCACGCTTTGATGAGATTCTTGATGAGGAAGCCAAAATTGCCTCTCTTGCGAATGGGACCAAGACTGAGGCTAAGATGCAATCTCTAGTACCATTCAGACAGATTTTGAGCAAGGCAGACATCAAGTTCCTTGCTGCAGGATCCTTCAACAGAGACAACGCAGCGCCTAAACTTGATTCGGGTGATGCGGACGCTGTTGTCATGGGTCGGTGGTTTATTGCCAACCCAGATCTCCCAACCAGGCTGGCTGATGGCTTGCCATTGAATTCTTATGATCGAAACAGTTTCTACGGTGCGGACCCACCGCGAAAGGGGTATGTTGATTACCCGTTTTATGAAGCTCCAAGTCTCAAAGGTACAGTTTAAGCTTGACAACAACCTTCTTAGAGAAAATAAATCATATCGTGACGTATATAGACTTGAAATGAGGCGTTCTTAGAAATTGGCCATCTATTCAGAAACATGTTTGGCTACACCATTTTCCAAAGTACGGAGAAGTGTGATAGTCATTGGCGATAAGTCGGAAGTCCCAATATACCAAAAGTTCCAGAACGAAATTTCGGTAGTCTCAATCTATAAACTTTCCTATTTTAAAACCTCCAGTCCAATTTTTTTTTTTTTTAGGAAAACGCACACTTTAACTTAAGTAATTCTGTGAAGAGAATTGAACCAATTGTGACTTCAAAATCTTCCACTTTAATGTGAGAACTCTCTATACTATATTAAGCCAATAAGCGTATACTTCAGACTTCATATTGCCAGACTTAGTGCAGGTTAGTCAAAAGCTATGTCACGTGCACCCTTGTGGCAAACAAAAACGGACATCTACCCCACTCCCGTGCCTTCACATTATCCCCAACCTGCGTAAATAAACCAACTTGTATTGAATTACACGAACCTTATGATTTTGTGGACTTAGGATTTTATAGTGGGCCTCAAGATCCAAGTCAACGGCACCCCATATGACTTCCATAGAAGTTCAGGCTCAGAACGAATTGTCGTCTAATTCCGCATCAGCTTCAAGGGCAGTTGCATCTAAGAAATATCCATGTACACACGCAGGCTGCGATAAGGCTTTTACAAGATCAGATCATCTTGCAAGACATGCCTTGAATCATCTGCCAGGTAAAAGTACCTGTCCAAGATGCTTTTGTCATTTCAACCGCCCCGACTTGCTTGGTCAGTTAATGATTGTCTCTCCCTCTTCCCTAACCCTAGCTAAGATATATATTGGATAGATAGGCATATTGCCCGTCACAGGCAAAAGGATGTGGAGGCTGGTGGGGAAGGTCTAGGAGTCATGGAAACCCGGAAGAGGCTGTGGCGGGATGTTGATGGAAACATTGTTAACAAACGACCAAGCTTGCCTCAGAGTAACATCTCGAGAGATCGAGGAACAAATGTCACTCCAGATTACAGCAATAGTAGCATATCTCATGACACATATGATGCTCGACGATCTGCTGCCCCGATCTCACCTCCCAGGTCTCACTTAAGCTCAGACTCTGGAGACCTGTTTCAACACCAATTTTCTCTAGCGGACAAGGTCTGGTCTAATGACCAATTGCCAATATTCAGTCAGGATACTCCAGAAATGTGTGATTTCTTGGTAAACTCATCCTGGGGTCTACATCCTACTCCATCGGGCATACCTATGGGCAACAACTCGCATATTGATATGTTCAACCCAGACACTGGTAAGGTAGCTTAAGCTCACACACGATATTCAAACTAACGCAAAATAGCGAGTTCATTCAATATGCCATTTACAACGATGAGCAATTACAATTGGTTGTTTGACATCAACAGCTTTGAACAGGATCCTGTCACAGAGCAGCCTTATCAGCAACCTTCAGTTTCCACACTGTGCACGCCGAGCATTAATGGGACGTTTAGCAATCAGTTTAGGACTAGCCACACTCAGAATTATCATGAAAGAAATGGTGCCTCAGTATTCGGGCAGAGCGTCACAGCTACAGAAATAATTCCAAACCCGGGCAATATATCAGTAGCGACACATCCTAACATAGATCATGGGCGGCTTTCACAAGGTTTTATCACGCAGAGGCCCATGGAATCAAATTCAAATGATAACTCGTCAAATAAAGGCTCCATTCGTCAGACTAATTCTAACCAACATGATCCGGCTGGTCCCTCTCAGATCTCATACACAGGTACTCCCCAATCTGAAAGCCAAAATACTCCCAGTCAATTAGAAGAGTTGGCCTCGGAGTTGGACTCACCGCAAGCTGTTCTCCTAAGATCAAATAGGCACAGTCTTCCTACGGTTGATGAGCTATCCCGAAATCAAATTCTTGATATCATTGTTCAAGCAGGTCCGCGAACACCAGATGGAGCTTTCATCAGTCGCGATCACCCATTGTTGTCTCTTTCAGCGCTTCAGAATTATAGCGATTTATTTTTCTCTCGATTTAACATTTGCTATCCACTCATGCATCAACCAACCTTTGAGCCTTCCCGAGTTGAGCCCTTATTGCTAATTTCGGTGTTACTGCTTGGCGCAACTTATGGTGACAAAGCTAGTCATCGTTTGGCAGTGTGTATACATGATGTGATGAGAGCCATGATTTTTCAGCACGCTGCTTTCAAGGCGCAGCCAGAGCTCTGGATATTGCAGACTATATTATTGGTTGAGTGTTTTGGGAAGTCAAGAGCGGGACAAAGTCAACATGATATGGCACATCTTTTCCATGGTCTCCTGATCAAGTACGCCAATGCTCCTCATAGTATACGAAACATACTAATCAAACTGATAGTTTAATCCGGCGTAGTGATTGCCAAACAGTCAGAGAACCTAATTTTGAAGATGGAAAAGGAGACTTGGAGTTGAACTGGAGGACTTTTGTTGAAATCGAAGAGAGGAAGAGGTACTTGAAAATATTTCATGTAATTCTGTCTTTCCTAACATTTACAGGTTATCTCTGCTTTGCTTCCTTTGGGACACACAACATGCGGTTCTGTTTTCGCAATCTTTGTGCATGTCTGCATTTGAACTTCGAGTCTCTCTTCCCTGTAATCCTGCTACCTGGGAGGCTGACTCGGCGGAAGAGTGGTACAAGAACTATAAACTGGAACCAAAAATCTTATTCCTTGCGATTTTGAAAGGCTACATTACGCTCACTCCAAGTAACATTAATACGCGGCTAAATGCACTCTCACGCCTTCTGGTCCTTCATGGCTTGATGTCAATATCATGGGATATGAAGAGAAGGGAGCAGACTGCACTAGGTAGAGTCATTTTATCTCGTTGTCAAGAGACACAAATACTGATAATAAACAGGATTTCCTGGACCAGAAGCCTTGGAGCGACGTGTGCGTCTCGCTGAATCGTATGATACGTGGAAAGCAGACTTTGATACATACTGTATGACGATGAGAATGTCGCTTAAAGATAATGTGGCAAAGCAGAAGGACTTCACGCAGTTTAGCACCGCCGTGGTAGCAATATATCATGCGGCACACATAATCCTCAATGTTGAGGTCCTTGATCTACAAATTTACGCTGGAGCTAGGCACATTATTGGAAGGCCAGTAAATAGGCCGGACTATGACCGTTCACGAAACGTCTTGAAGCAGTGGGCCAAACCCGGAACTTCACTGGCAGCGGTTAAGGCATCGTGGCATGCAGCACACCTCTTACGAGATGGAATCATGAATCTCGATAATTGGGACGTGAATGAACTGTTCCACTATCCATGGTGTTTGTATCTTGCAACGCTCACATTGTGGGGGTTCCATTTTGCAGGCGGCGATACAACAGACCGTGGCTCTCAAGGGAGTGCTGAAGGTGAAGCTATTCCGCATGACGATATTCTCTGGGACGCACAGGCCGAAATGAACGCTCTTGTCAGTGGCATGACGAGCGTAACTCCTGAGGGGCTTTGGCGAATGGTTGGAAAGTACCAAACGAGAGGTTTGACAGCCGTAATGGCAAAATATCTGAGTAGTGTAAGGTGGGCAGTCATCTATGAGGGAGTGAAGGTCCTTCGCGGCTTGGTGCCAGAAAGGAGCATAAATCAGTATGAAAGTTTGCTGCGGTAACCAGAGCAGGCATTGCCTCAATAAGAATGTATAAAGCACCTTTCCTAATGGCAACGTGAATCAAAGCATACTACCGGAGTGAAATTTAAGCGTCACTTATGTTACCAATTGAGGATTGAAAACATCTTTTCTCTAAGAATATGCTCTATATTAAAAGCCTCTATGGTATCACCAACAGAGATATATGCTCTTCTGCCTCTTGAGATATGACACATGTGCTCTCCAAAGAACACCTTATTATCGAATCTCCTTGTCTTAGCCAAAGTAACGAATGGCTCTTCGTCCTTGATAGCAGTAGCTTGATCGACGTAGACCATCGAACAACGCCGGCAACTACCCAGCATCTCGAAAATCTCCTCTCCAATCTTGACATGCTCCCAGGAACTTTCGATGTACGGAACAGATGAAGACGGCGCAGAAGAAGCAATAACAATGTTAGCTCGGAACACGGATGCGTCGGCTAGTTTACCGATTTTGTGTCGTATTTGTGCATTCAAAAAATCAAGGCTTGCTCGTGTAATTGATAATATAGGGCTTTTATTTGACAGTAGTATAGGACGCGGTATATTCTCTCGAATGACGTCATTGGAAGGTGATGGCAGCTTTGAGCTGGAATATCTAAATTCATTAATTTTGCGTTTCCTCGGGGACTAATGTCGTTGCAGATGTGCCTTGGAGCGCCTCGAGCTAAGACCTATTACATTTGCAGGGAAGTAAGCTAGATAGCAAGGCACTCCAAGTGCACTTATGAAGAAAGTGCTGATTTCATCCGAACAGCGAGGAACCGCCTCGACGACTTCATTGCATAAATTTGATCCGCGAGGCCTTATTTTTTCTGGGAATCCTAGCAAAGACGCTGATATCTCGACTGATGGGCCTGAATTCCCAGGCTCTATGAAGCGTTCTCGCAACAGACTCGATTTGAGGTCCATCTCAGGCTTAAGTAGAGCCATACGAGGGTAGCAATTTTGACTCAAGACTTGCCTAGTACCTGCGTGAATCAAGCACCATTCTCGATCCCATGCCAGTCCTTCTTTCCAGACCTCCCATTCCCAATTAGCCGGGACCGAAATTCCCCCACAGCTCTTAATTGGGTAAATCGTTAAACTCTCAATGGAAAAAGTAGGTTTTTCACATATCGAAGGAGTTTCCTGTATAGAATCTTCTTTTTGAGCATAGAACTCTCTGAGGAATTCGGTAGTGGTCATGACATCCTCTGAACTGCTCATCGCTCCCAAGCTCATTCGGATGACGCTGGTGGGCTTCCCACACTCCCCTACTTGGTCGTTTCCGCAACGTAGACCAGCAGTGTAATTCTTCATCAAGTCCATAGGTTTAAGGTTCAGGTTATATGCAATAGCTCCGGAGTTACACAAACAGCCGGTGCGTAGATGAATATTTCGAACCGAGGCCAACTTCTCCAATTCAGAATTGCTCACCCAGGTACCGTCTTTAGCTCGAACATTGAATGCTAGAACTAGGCCCTGTAACCTTGTATTGGTATAATCTGTCCCTGGGCTGGCGAAAATATTACACACCTGTTGCCCATTGTCGTGTCGTAATGATGTTAAAAGTAGAAATAGTCTATTTGCTAAGTGAGCCGTATGCTGTGATACACGCTGCATAGATTGATAGAGGTTAATATGTACATCAAATGCTGAATCGAGAGCTAAGATACTATGTATAGGGAGAGTTCCATCTTCTAGTTCATGTAAAGATGTGTGGTTGGTAGCATGTCACTGCTCCTGCAGACATGAAACAGCTTCTACAGTCCCTCCACCAAAATAAGCCCTTCTATCCAACATATGGCCGGAAGATTTCTTGACGACCAATACCCCTAGATCTAGAAAGCCAAGGATCTTATAGAAACTTAGTGCTGTAAAGTTAGGTGCATTACCTGCGTTGCTTAGATCTAGTGGTGGGGTGGAGACATAAGCTGCAGCGTCGAGTACCGTTTAAGTGTTTTGCTTCATTACTTGTATCTCTTTTGACCAAGAGAGCGGAAGTCAGCGCCCATTCATGTTTGGCTGTGCAGGATAGACGAATAGGAATGGTCGTTCTGGATCTTGGCTTGAGCTGCGAAGCCATTCTCCCACATATTCATCTGAAATAAAGCATTTACTTCTTGCAGCAAGCTCCCTAACACCAACAAGACTTGTATGGGAGTCTCTATGATATCCATAGTCGAACCCCCCACGTGCTCGGAAACCCTCAGCAACAGCTTTGGTGGCAGCTGTAGCATTAGCCACAAAGACAATATCGAAGTTCTCGGGATCTGCGCCAAAGAATTGCAATGCTTTCAACCGTACATCCTCGATCTTTTTCAATGATAAAATGGAAGATGCGGGATTTGAATGAGGATTTCCGTAAAGTCCCGATATCATGGAGGAGGAAACCTTGTCGACAAGTGATTTCGCATAAAGAGTAGTTCCTGAATGATCAAGGTATATTGTATATTTACCATATTAGTGGGGAGAATTGAACATGAGTGGTGAATCCTGAATATACTGAGAGCATTGGATATTCATTTCGTCGTATAACGTCAATATCATTGTCATAAAATTGTGGATCGGAAGTCATATCACGTGGTTGCACTTAATGTATAAGTAGAACTGGTCTAATACTTGTGTGTTGAAGCTTGGAGAATAACCTGGTACAGTTGTACACGCGGGTCGCCAAGGTTTAGCAGAAGTTGACCATAGACACTGTAACTGTAGGACGAGGAATTCTCTTGCACTGCATCGTAAGGCCGAGCAAGGTGTGTTTGAAATTAAGCCCAGGCTGCCAAGGCGTGCATGAGTGGAGGAAAGCATAAAGGCGAGCCTATCTCTTCCTACCCACTTAAGGATAGACATGCCCGACACTCTAGACATTGCTGTTGTAGTAGAAAGAAGGGATGGAAGACGATTATTGGTGGGACGAAAGTGGGCAGCTATTTCATTTTATGGTTGCTCGCAAGAGTGGGGGAAGAACAAGATATGAGCTGTAACATAATAGCAGAGTGTTCTATTGTTATAACGGATTACAAACTTGCACTTGATGCTCCTGCTCATGTGTATGGTAACTTGCGGGGTCTCAGGTTTAGAATACATGCATGTGTGTGCGCTTGTTGTTTACGCCTCTCGAGCCTCAAACACCCTGCTGGAGTGTAATTGTGGACACATACTAGTAGGTTGATGATGGGCATTCCAAGAGAGCATCCTCATTGAAAGTGGCTGGGAGATTCTGTTCCAAAGAACAAGACTGGCGCCATCCGCATGAATAGTGATACTGTGTATAATGAGTCACAAATACATCATTATAAGTTGTCAAAAGCACGAGTATCAGTAGCCATATAGCGGAGAGGCAGAGCAGGAGAGAACGACTCGAGAGAAAGTCCTTCTGCCTTTGATGGCTACTTGACCGGAGGATAGACGATGAAATCCTCACCAATATTACCGACACCACGCTTTTCTTTTCCTTAGTATCAATGTGCATGGATATGAAGATGCTGGTAAACTCTCAAGAGAATTCCCTTTTCAACATTCGGCAATGGAAGACATCCCTAAATCACGTGTTGACGGGTCTGGCTTGGCAAAAAGTTCGTGGTGGAAATTATTCTGGATCTCTGGTAAGTTGAAGCTCCAGCAAAACAGAATCATGAATACCATCAACCACGTTTCATTGGCCTCTATGGCCTAACTTATCGCCATCATCCCACTCCAGATTGTGTCCTACAGGTCTGCTGCAATCCCAAATGCAGTGGCTCCCCAGTTCCGTTCCTAACGATGCGATCCCATCTCACCCGTAGCGTCTTCAGACGACTCATCTCCAACCAGCCCCTTCGGTTCCGCTGTCCGCAAGCCACGCAGACCCTGCGCCCACATAATGCCTTCCTGCCACGGCGGAGGAATCTCTTTGGATTCGGGAAGAGGACGACGCGTGAACCAAGAAGCCCGCAGTTTGACCCAGGGTTCCTGAAAATGAACGAGCTTTGGGTGGCCCAAACGAACCAGACTAGACCGCCAACAGCAGCAGAATTGGTAACTGCCTGGAAAGCATTCATACAACACAAGCTCAAAAAGAAAGAGGCTCTCATCAGTTACGAAGCTGACCGTACCTTGAGAAGTTTCCAGTTCTTGAAGAAAGCAAGGGACAATGGTGAGCTCGAAGCTGCTTTGTTTTTCACACGGGGGGATATGTTGGCCGGTTTGCAGGCTTTAGAGACGATGCCGCAGGATAGTAGGGAAACACATAACAGACTAGCAAGAGAGCTATACCAGGAGATTGTTAAATGCTCACCAGAACCAGCCACATCCCCCAAAACAACCGCTCGCCGTAGCTTGAAATCATATATGAAAATTTTGATCGATACTGGCGACTCGAAACACATTAGAGATCTACTCCGATCGTATTTGCATGAGGACTATCCTTCCCCAAAGACGTTCTCTGATTCGCATTTATGGGCGAAGGTTGTGGATGGCTTTGCTCGCGATGGAGACGAGGAAGAGCTTCTGCAAACTCTACATATGATGCATAAGTTGGGTGTAAAATATTCACGCAATGTTCAGCAAGTGGTAGTCAACTTTTATGCCGGGAGAAACGACATCGAAGCTACCAGGAAATGGTACGGCATGCCCCTGGAACCACGAGGAAGCCGCCCTACCCCGCCCACATTGTCTACGATCCTTCACTTCTGCACTCGTAACAATCAAGAAGTTTGGTGCAAAGATATCTTCAGAGAAATCACAGCGGGTAGTCCGGATAAAGAGACATGGGATATCATACTTCAATGGGCCTCCAGCGCCATGGGAAAGGGGGTGGAGGAGGTTGAGCAGATGATGCAGGTCATGGCTAGGGCCAGTCCTGAGGATGATACCCTTCGTCCTGATGCGACCACCATCAATGGCTTAGTCTCGAGCGCTATCTCACGTAACGATTCCTATTTAGCAGAGCGATTCATTACAATGGGAACCAAACATGGCATATATCCGAATGCGGAAACGCACCTTCTACAGATGGACTACCGGATCGCAGCTGGGGATCTAGGTGGTGCGCAGGCTGCGTATGATGCTTTGCAATCGGCCGAGATTGAGAATGACACTGATCTGCTGGTGATCAATAAGTATATCCGAGCTCTGTGCTTATCACCTACATCAGATTACGACCACATAGTTTCAATTCTGTCGGATCTCGACCAACGCAGTGTTCGCCTAGAGGCTGATACAGTGTCTGCTATGTGTAGGGTTTACTTGGAAAGAGGGGAAATGGACCTCACACTTGATTTACTCAACACCCATGCCTGGCACTGTACAGCTCAAGAGCGTGTGGCTATTCGCACCACTCTACTCGAGTTTGCTCAGTCTTCAGAGACCGAGATGACAGATTCGTGGGAGACCTATATTTTAGCTGTGCAAGTCTTTGACGAAATGCCACTAGAAACCCGGACACAACTCATGGAGCATTTTTTCAAGTTTCGTCGTGGTGACATGGCCTTGCATGTGTTTGGTCACATGCGTGCTCACAATCTTCAAAACAAGAGGCCTGTCCTTTCAACATATGTCATCTGCTTTGAGGGAATTGCCGATTGCGCTGATAGAGAGAGTTTGGATATAGCGTATAACATGCTGAAGATGGACAGTTCCATCGAACCAAATACTCTACTCTACAACGCCTTGATGCGTGCCTACACGGAATGTGATCATCCTTTCAAGGCAATGCAATTTTGGGACGAAATTACGAACTCGAGAGAAGGGCCTACTTATCGATCTCTTGAGCTGGTCTTTCGAACGTTAGAACGGAAACCTTTCGGCGAGCATAAAGCACGGGAAATATGGGCAAAAATGAGGAGGATGGAGATTGAGATCACCAAAGATGTATTCACTGCATATATATGTTGCCTGGGAGGCAAGGCAAAGCTCCAGGACGCATATATTCTGATTGAGACGTCGGAGAAAGAGTTTGGGCTTAATCCTGACTTTATGCTGTAAGTTTTCTCCATTGATTATCACCATAGCCACCATTAGGCTCAGAGATTAATACTCATTCTTCCCAGTCTCGGTATGTTTTACAACGCAGCACTCGGTCAGAACCGAAAAGATGCTGTAGAGGAATGGGCGAAATCCATGTACCCAGAAATCTGGGCCGAGCTCGAGAGGCTCGGCCAGAAAACAATGAGAGAGGGACATCGTATGTTCCAATTGCCCGGCATCGAGCTGAGAGATGAGCCGGACGAAGACGATGACGAATACGAGTCATAATATTACGTGGACATGTAATTCTATATATGTATATTACATAGATGCTGAATGAAACTTCCCGTGGCCGTCAGCGCTACGATGCAACGCAATAGTCTTGCATAGTCTTAAGGTTCCTATATGCCATCGTCCAGAGTACACTAGATTCTCACCTAAGAATTCATCCCTCAGAGATAGCCAAATAGCCCTCCTTTCTTTCTTGTCATTATGTAATTTCAGAGTTATCCTTGCAACTATTGCTTTTGCATTTGCAGACTAAGCATCATGCAGAAAGAATTATCGCCTGTATACAACTCATTCAATCTATCTCCAGAATCTTCACCTTTCATTAAAATTCCTCATTGTCATCAACGCCGCCGCCTTTATAATTTTCAGGATTTTGAAGGGTTAACACTTGTCGTTCGGATGCATGCCTTGGCTCACGCACCCATATTCATCACAGGTTTAACTGTTATCCTCAAGTCATGATGCCCCTGCAAGGTATTGCAAGCATTGTATCAGTTTCAATGTTTCCAATCTATGCCGCTTTCGAATTGAGTGTATCATCAAGTCTATCATCTCCACCTTAGCCGAACCGACCTACAGAGAGTCAACGATGAACCTTTCATTCAAGTTGCATATTTAAACCCGATACTTGCCTTCCAACCTCTCTTCCTTTTATACTTCAAATTCTTGTATTACTCTTAGATGACACAACTAATTTTGGGCATGGAACAAATTCGAATGAGACGACCGGTGTTACTCTTTCATGGTGTCTTGATTTTGGAGGCGCATAGGGATTCTGAGGAATTAACACTGTCCGAAGAATTGAACAAACATGAAGCTGCGTGATTATCTTCTACGGTGTGGAACAGGCGGTCCTAATTAGGAAAGCGCAAGCTCCAAAGATGAAAAACTCGGTGCTTGACCAAAAATGGCTGTCTTATCATGAATACCAGCAAGAATTCCGTATCTGCAACTCATCAGAGATGCCTCCCATACTGGTTTAATCAGCGTACTACCTTCCAAATGATGCCATCAAGCAAGATCGACGGAATCTTGAACATAAGATCTTTCGTCCCCTCATAGGCGACTCGCTTGCCTTGGCCATGAGCCCCCAGACAGGCCAACATGCTCGATATTCCGACCGACACGGGTATATAGGCAATAGACTTCGTAGAGCAATATCATTCATCTAAGGTCCATGTGCAGATCTAGGATTCCTCCACCTTCTGTGACCAAATGTTCGTTCCACCGGGCTGATCCTGTGGAGCAATGGACATATGAGCTTGGCTTGAAGTTCGATTACATTCATTTCCGTGCAACAGCGCAGAATGTAACTGCTTACAATACACGCGAGTCGCTATAAGGCAAGCTTCGACTACCTAGCTGAAGGCGGCTTGATCAAGTTCCATGATAAGGAATTTTCTAGCATCAACTCCGCCTGAAACAGTACTGGTCATCAAATACTAGCAGCCTGGCCATTTCGCCATTTATGATAGTTATGGCTAGAGATATAACCAAGTCAAAGTCCAAGGCACAATGGCAGCGCGAGGCGGGATTTATGGATGTTGTTAGAAAGACTTTCCCATACGCTTCAATCCATGGTGTGAGAATACGAAATACAAGTTATTAGGCGAGATGGGGTATCAGACTTTTAAGTCAGCAATACCAACCTGGACTGCAAAATTCCAACCCATGGTGGGAGTAGGACCAATAAGGCGACGACATATTTAGATCAGGTAATGGCGGGCCTCGGAATCCATGGATTGCAATAAGTGGAAGACCACAGCATTAGAAGTTTGTTATTGGTCGCAAACCACCACACCAAATTCCCGCGCACGGGGAAATAAATAGCGTCTAGTATCCATAAATATCAGAAGAGCGAACATCTCTACCTGAGGAACACATTCGACACGATACCTATTCCCATGAGTCCAAAACGTGGTGTCAACCGCGTGTTTTCGGGCTCACACCAACTTTCTCAGATTGAAAGGCTCAAGCGACCAAAATCTAGGCGTAAGATACGAAAAAGTGTTGTATATCTCTCCGGTTGGACCAATCAGCTCGCTTTTCCTCTCCCCTCTGAACCAAAAGTTTGGGGCGGCTTATCCATTTTCAATATCACAGCACATTTGACCCAATAATCTCTCGCCGATCTCCCAGCCAAGGTGTTTGCCAAGCCGTGTAAATAACTCAAATTACCTCAAAAGCTTGTCGGTTCTCGCTAAGGCTGCGCTACTACGGCGGGAGTGTCCGCTACTGTTTAAATCATGCTCATACTAGCGCATTAGTTCTAGGCTGGTGTAAGAAAATAGTGGATGTTGGGATTAGCTCTGTTAGCACGGAGGATATCCGGATGTGGGAAAAAAATCTTACGAAGTGGCTTTCACTTACTTAAAGCCGGGTCCCATTTCTCAGAGTTCTTCCTACACTGCATCCCAGCTATCCAGGTAGATCAATCTTAGCCTCGTGACTTCCTGAACCAAAAACTTCAAAAGTTTTCATCATGGATCACAGCCATATGAGTATGACAAGCTCGACGGTAGCCGCGGTGTCTGCTACTGTAACCGATGCGGCTGCTGCAGCGACGTCGGCAGCGATGGATATGGAAATGGATATGGGCGGTGGTTGCCAGATTTCTGTACGTCCTTGCCACTACCATTTGCTTATCTTCAGCTATCCTCTCCCGAATAACATTCTAACTAAGTCCTATCAGATGCTCTGGAACTGGAACGTGATGGATGCCTGTTTCATCTCTAGCTCGTGGCACATCACCTCCAAAGGCATGTTCGCAGGCTCTTGTATCGGCGTAGTCCTCCTCGTCATGACCCTCGAAGCCCTCCGTCGTGGGGCGCGAGAATACGATCGGTATATCATCCGTCAAGCCGCTCTTCAACAACCCTCTGCCTCCGTTGTATCTCCTGACTCGGCCTCTTCTACCCACAATAAAAGCGGTACCGATGCTGGAGTAGTCGCTGCAAGGACACAACCAGCATCCGGAGGACGAAAATATAGACCAAACCTACTGCAACAGCTGATCCGGGCGTTTCTCCATTGCGCACAATTTACGGTCGCGTATTTTATAATGTTGTTGGCTATGTATTACAACGGGTACATCATTATTTGCATCATAATTGGGGCGTTCTTAGGCAGCTTTGTTTGCAGTTGGGAATGGATTACACTTGGGTAAGTTCGGCTGTTCCCATACTAGACTACATGGAAATGTTCGGCCTTCGGTAAGAAGTTGGAAGCAAGTTAACATAGAAGCAGATCAGATGATAAACAAGAAGCAACAATGTGCTGTGGATAGATATGTCAACATTGCATCTGTACGTCTGGGCTGCTAGTGGCTATTTTTAATCCATATACTTTATTAGTTTCAGCAATCACGCCTATTCTGTCAACCACATTTTTTTCCGTGATAACGAATTTCATTCTCTAGCTCAGACAATAAGCCCATACCCAGTTCATGTTATTACATTAAAAGATATTTATCGAAGACGTATAGGCCAATACCCTAAATATCTTGGCTTCGCGAGAGAGAGAAGATCAATCAAACCTAAGACTATTCAAAGCAATTTCTCGAACGACTTTGCAGCATCCAACACGGACTTGTCAAATGGAATCCACTCTTTCCCCGTAGCTTTCACAGCCTTCGAGCTATCAAAGCGGATGCCATCATTAGGAAACCGCCATCCAGGCTCATAGCCCTCACCAGGATTGCCGACCGCAATTTTCCTATTCTTATAGTGCTCTCTCAAAATATCGGCCACCGCTTGTCCATTGCCAACACCACCACAAGCAATATACCTCTCTCCATCCGCAACCTCTGGATGACTAACACCAAACACCATGAGACGCGCCACGTCCCTAACGTCAACAAACGAACCACTGCCTCCCAACGGTGGCGGGATAGGTTCTCCATTCAGGACCGTGTAAACGCTTTTGACGGTCTCGTGGATCTTATCCGCCGACTCAGGAACCACCAAGGGCGGGCCACCGACAAACACCGGATTAACGGCGGTCATCGTCCAAGCCGGCTTCTTCTCGTCCCTGAACTTCCAGAATGCTTTCTCGCCAGCCGTCTTTGACGCGAGGTAAATTTGCGCACTGGGCGAGCTCTTGCCGAGCTCAGCAACTAGGCCTTCCGAAACGTCGTTCCAGTCGTTTTCGGTGTAGGTGTATGGGGCCGCGTGCTTGCCCACAATGGCGCCAATGGAAGAGGTGAGCACTACAGACTTGAGAGTTGGCGAGCCGTAGGCGTATCCAGAGTTGAGAACGGATTGGGTCCCTTCGATTGCTGTTTTGATGACGGGATCGGGATCGTCGAAGGAGAGGGATACGGGTGAGGCCATGTGTATAATAGCGTGTATCCCTTTCACTGCTTCATCGAAGGCCCCAGGAATGGTGACTAAAAATATCGTCAGCGATAAGCCGCTTCATGTCTGAGAGGCTGGTGAGGATTTGACGTGTTCCTTTTTGACAATGCTACTGCTAAATATGTCATGTAAGGGGGCAGGTGACTTACTGTCTTTGACCTCGACGATTTCAAGTCTGCCGGCAGTCACAAACGGCTCCAGGACTTCTAACAAACCAGCTGCAGAGTTCTTGTTTCTGACTGTTCCTCGAACATCGTATCCTTCATTGAGAAATGCTTCAGCTGTGCGAGAGGCAATGTAACCATTGACTCCCGTGATAAGGACGGCTTGATTTTTAGACGTTGGAAGTGCCATTTGCAGAGAATTATGACCGATATCAAAGACTAATAATCCAAGTCCTTGGTGATTTTTTATGTTTGATCTTGAGAGTAGAAAGGAGGCCGTGAAAGGTTGTGGGGTGAATGTTGCGATCAAAGCATAATTGTTCCCCTCATCCTTTTTATATATTCGCCACAGGACAAGCCAAGATTGGTAAATCCAAAAACGATAAAACTTGAACTGTTTGTGTGCGAGGCCCCTTGTCTTGATTATTCAATCAACATGGACCTGTGCCTGAGGTCCCTGAGATTTTGTGTTCAGTAATCGTTGTATGGTACTGGTGGTGCCTGGTGCATGTTGGGTGATTAGTAAGGTAGAGGATGCATGACGCCTCCTCGCTTATGTCGTACTGTAGTCCATACCGTAGGCTAGAGCCACTCTTGGAGAACCTCTGGGGCTTGCCGAGAGCTGGGAAGAAGGGATAATTGTGATCAGACAGCCGAGGTTTGTCCTTACCTCATCCACGGACTTAAGGGCCAATGCAGATGTTGCAACTCTAAGGCTTGCCAAACATGACGAACATCTATAGTCCTGATTGCTTAGAAGTTCAGAATCGCGACCCGAGAATACTCTGCTTGGGGACGTTTGCAGCGGCAGATGAAGTGTTGCTCTGGACGACTTGCATTGGCAGTAATTGCACGACGGTCACCGGAATCATGTATTCTTGGCCAGAGAATTGAATTTGGAGAAGAATTAATTACAGTGCTTAGGAAATAAATCGCGCCGCGTAGCTGTGGAAGGATTACTGCCAAAATGAACATATCCACAAGGGAAATAATTCAAGTGGAGCGGACGGAGTTGAGCCTGGTCAACAACCTATTAATCAATTTTGCTGATGACGCCATCAGAATCTGTAGCTGAGAAGTAAATAAATACCCTTTAGTGGCCATGTGAATCAGTCTGATATCGATAATATGCTTAGAGTATCACTCCAGCTAGCGATAAATATCACTGATGTTGTCGTTTACCGCCCCACTTTGGGCTTACAGTTGCGTGGAAGCGATGGTAGCCCCAGAGCAACAAAGAAATTGTCACAACACTCTAAAACGGCAATAGAAGTGCTATCAATACCAGCAGTTCAATGATTTGTGCTGCGGTTGTTTCACGCACCAGAGCTTATAGTTACAACACCTTGGAATAAGCTGAATATCGAGCCAGCTGAGGCGCTAGACCGTATATAACCGTGGTGGAAAATCAAGGGATCGGGTTTAAAACCATAGAGGTAGTCTTATTATTATTTATTTTAGGGAGCAACGGCGTGGGTTATTATGATGACATGGAAAGTATAGTATTACAGCTGTAGGGGCCTTGGCATCTATCCCGGAGTACAGTTATACTGCACTTCGTAGAGAGTTTCGAGTATTGCAAGATAGTAGTATACTACCAGTGTCTTCTGTGATTTGTGGACAGTCTCAATGACGGTAGAAATAGCTCAAGCCCGGGCTATCTTTACAAATTTCTTTTTTGTTTCTAGCGTGCGATCGCTTTACCATATTCTTATCTAGCCTCATTCATAGTTTTACCCCACTACACACTCTCAAAACATGCTATCTAATTTAATAATTCAGAGCTCTAACTAGATGAAGCTAACTTCTATCCATACCTTCTCAAATACTCGAAAGGGTTGTCCCCAAAAAAAATCCCATTGCTCTATTAGTAGTTCGATACGCACAAACCTTCAAGTGTTATGTTCCTCTCTCCCGATTCTCACCATAATATCCTCCACCACTGTACTGAGATATACGGTTGACACACCTTGGTGACTTAGGTGGAACGTGGATGGGCCTGGATAGGGTGGAGATGCAATGCCCCTTCTGTCTGGTCCATTCGTTCACGCATCCTATTACTAGCACGATTGCTGATCGATGGGAAATACGCTCCGGGAAATGCCACAGTCATGAGAATTGCGGCGATAGCGATCATACTGTTAATTCAGTTAACTCGAAAAGTCACCAAATTGCATTTCTCTAAACCCTTACCATCCGTCAAGGATCATAAACTCGGCCTCGTTCCTCATCAATTCATTGCCCCATCCGCCAGCCATCTCGGGGATTCTATCGAGAGTATTAGCAAGAGTAGAACTAATTGATAGGGAAACAATTCTTTCGTACCGATAGATGCATCGAATTAAGATGGTCACGAAGGCAGTTGTAGTGGAACACATGTAGAAAGTAAACGCTCTAGGGCCCCTCGGTGATGGGACTCGCGGAGACTGCTCTTCCTTTGATTGACGCCTGTACAATCGTTGCGTATAATCGATAGCTAAAATACCACATACAGCCATAGTTGCAGCTTGAAAAGCGATGCCGGTAATCATAACTGCGTTTCCAATATCCAGCGTTTTCGACGAGCCTCTTCCGTCAGACGCACTCGCTTGTATGCCACCTCCAACCATCTGTGTTACAAAACCAATTGCATCGCAGGTTATAAAGAGCCATGTGTAGAGCCTTGGTCGCAGCCTCGAATATTGGGGACCGAAATGTAAAACGAGATGTTTAAGTGTAAGATAAAGGCCGGCGGCTAAGAACGAGGGAGAGACGATAAGAAGGAGAATCTGAATTATGAAGCCAGTGGAATTCCACGGGTTTGAATGCATCATGATCCTCCCGACATATCCAACGGCTTCCCCCACGCAGCCGACAAATACGACAATAGTGTACAATCTCAGGCGATACTTGATCCCCAACACTACCTGTGCAATGGCACAAATGGCAAAGAGGGCCACGAATATGGCATTGCCAGCCAAACTAGGATAATAACCGTAGACGGTGTCCTCGACTGGACAAAGTGGAGTGATATTAGTACAGTCGTCGGCCATTTCGACGGAGTGTTGAGCAGAATTGGAGATTGAGAAAAGTAGAGCTGGAGTAAAGAAGTAAATGAGATAAACGAAGGGAAATATTAAAGAAAGCGCACTCATAGAGGCCATATATAAATGCTAGAAAGCATTGTAAAACTGCCTTGCCAGTTGTCAGGTTAGGCTGGGAGTAATGGGAGACGCGTTCAAGTGCAACTCTATGGCTGTGCTAAATTGAATAAAATTTAGTGGCTTCTACCTACAAGCAGGATATATGCGACATAGGATACCTCTATCTTTCCGTTGTAGCGTTCGTATCGCAAGCTTCCGGGGCTTACATCCATTGAATTTGGGTTGCCCAGAATATATGATGCTTGGCGCTGTAACAGTAACTAATTGGCCCTCCGTTAAAGCTTGCTTTTCGCTTGTCGTACACTATCGTACACTACAGCCGGATTAGGGTTAGTGCCTCTAATGACGCACAAACCCACATAGCCACAGTTTTGCTTGGCGCTTTCATATACCGCCTTGTCATCTTTGTCGTACACTACCGTTCACTAGCTTGTATCAGGATTAGCCCAGGCCGTGGAATATATCTTGCCCATCTGCAAGTGCAATACTGGAGTAGTATTCCACCCCGATCAGAGTCTTCGCAAGCATGGTTTGACGTTTCCGGGAACTCGGGAAGTTCAACAACAGTATAGCATAGGTAGCCTTTCTTCAAGGATATGCCCTCTCGCCGAAACCACAAGAAATCACGTTTCGGATGCAGCCAATGCAAAAGCCGAAAAGTTAAGGTATGTGTCACCATTCCCCTGAAATGGTTTTAGGTTAACATTCCAATTTGCTCCAGTGCGATGAGGCGCGCCCATCTTGTACAAGGTGCTTGATGACAGGTGTTGTCTGTGGCTATCAGACCAGCGGCCTCCTAATCCACGCTCCCAGAGCAATTTCTACACTACCAGCAGCGGAATCAGCACCTACAATCTCCCTGCCGCCTTCCCTACCACTACCCCGTTACACAACAGCACAGCCAACGTTCGACTTGTTAGATCTGACCTTAATGAATCACTTTACTGCTGTGACGGCTCTCAACTTATTCCCGGGAGAAAAGCAGCGAAATTTATGGCAAAAAGACGTACCTTTTGAAGCTCGTTCATATCCACTCCTTATGCATGGGCTGTTATCAGTAGCTTCATTGCACCTCGCCCTTTTAGAGCCTAAGAACAATCTGGTTTATCGGATAAAAGCGCTTTATCATCACAACCTCGGACTTCGGCTATTTAACGCTCAAATATGCCGTCTCTCCTCAGAAAACTCTCATGCTTTGTTCGGATTCGCTCTTATGCTTGTTATCTGGGTATATGCGTCTCCTGAAAAAGGTAACGATTCTTTACGGCTTAAGGATATTTTGGATCTCCTAAATCTTGTGCGTGGTTGCAAAGCCGTATTTGAACTCCAAAGCGGAGCCATTCTTGGCAGCCGAATAGGAAATTTTATCCAGTTCCAAAAGCAGAAGAGCCCGCTTCAGCCTGAGCTTGAGCTTTCGCTACCTGTTCAACAAACCTTACAATATTTACGGACTAAAGCGGTAGACGCAGTACATTTTACAGCTATTTATGACCTTGAGCGATTATTGAAAAGGTCTATTGCAGAACCCGACCATATGAGAGCTGGAGCGGCTTGGCCAGCTATCGTCGCAGACACGTATTGGATCCGCCTCAAAAGTCACGAGCCTGTTGCAACTTTAATATTTGCACATTACGCTATGCTTTTACAAAGATACGAGAATCAATGGTGGTGGATGGCAGGCTGGTCAGAAAGAGTAATTCAGGCAGCGAGCGATGCTTTACAAGACGCAGATAAAACTTTTCTTGGTTGGGATATTTGCTTGGCAGGTATTCTGTCGCATAGGAAGAATCTACCTCACCAGCAACTCCACCGAACGGAGGCATCGGGATAGCTAACTACAATAGCCACATTAAATTCCTTGTGCTATGAGAGGGTGTTTCGTTCTGGGTTCATAAGTGTCTTCTCTAGCCAGCAGAAAACATTCCATGAGCTGTTTTATCTACGTGTAAGCCAAAGAAAGATGCAGACCCCTAGTTGCGCCTGATTTCAATATGGGTAAGAACTACGTACTTGTGCAGATTATGATCATTGAAAACATTCATACTATATTAATTTACATCATAAATAATATGCCAAATATGTTTAAAAAGTACTGTTTTGAAAGTTTTAGGATTTAAGATAAACTTTCAAAGTATGATAATTGACATGTAATACAAATTAATAAAGAAAGAAAGAAAGAAAGATAAATTGTTGAGTTAATAATTACGAAGCGAAAAGCTGGCACTCGTAGCCATATAATGAACTTATATTTCTCTGCTCATTGCTCAAGTGCAAGCATGGTGACTCCACAAAGCGAAGCATAGCTAGCGATCAATAAGCCCCAGATAGTTTATAGACAGGTATTCTATCATTACATTACGTTCATCATGGTCTATGCTAGTATTTCCTCTTCGCGGTTGACCGTCTTTGCATGTACTATATTATCATACTATGAATGCCTTTTGCTTCTTCTATTTCTTCTTCTTCTGGACCCTCCCAAAAACGCCAATTAAATGCCAATAGATGGAGCTGTGCTCTACGTCAAGGTTAACGTCAGTTAATTTCGTAAAAGGATGACTATAAATGCTTGGACTCTGGAGGCCCACTTTTTAACTATTGGAGGCTCACGTGGTCATGGACCAACCACCTTTGAGCGATACTCATTGCCACCTAAATACTTCGCAAATAATAACACTTTAATATTGAGAAATGGTTGCTGAAACTCAATTATCTGGCCAATCGGGTCTTCCATCAGTAAACCCCACAAAATCATTCTGGCATTCCGAACCTTCGGAATTCCTTCTCAACCACAGGACCACCCCATCTCTGCCCAGTACAGCAGATATTATCATCATTGGCAGCGGTATAGCTGGTGCTTCCGCTGCATATCATCTTCACTCACATGAGACCCTGAAAGTAGTGATGCTTGAGGCCAGAGAAGCATGCTGGGGTGCTACTGGAAGAGTAGGTCGATCAACACTCACAGTATCTTGGCGCAATGCAAAATTAATATTCAGACAGAATGGAGGGCATTGTCAGCCAAGGCTCTACGGCTCTTCACCTGAAGTTGTGGCCTTCGAACTCCGAAATTATAAAGCTATGAAATCTCTTGTGGAGACAAAGAACATTTCCTGTGAATGGAAATCTCTGGTTGGCTGCCACGCATACATGTCGAAATCTATGTTTGAGATGGCTGTGTCTGATGTGGAAATGCTGCAGGAGCAGTCTCCTGATCTCGCAAGACTCGTCACAGTTGTAAAAAGAACTCAAATAGCCCTTCATTAGCCGATCTTCGTATCCCTAACGCTGCAGGAGCCATTCTCCAAGCAAAGGCTGCAAGCCTGTGGCCATACAAGTTGGTTGCTCGAGTTCTGGAAGATTTGGTTCAGTCGAATTTGCTTAATCTCCAAACCAATACTCCGGCGACTAATCTGCAAAAAGTTGAAGGTGGGTGGATTGTGCATACTGCTCGTGGAATGATATCGGCCCCAAAGGTGCTTCTCTGCACTAACGGGTATACATCAGCACTTGTGTCCCAGTTTGAGGATCTGATTGTCCCTGTGAGAGGAGAAATGAGCTCACTGGTGCCACCAACAGCCATTCGACCTACTTCGAGTATTTATCAGCCTCTAGATCGTTCATACGCTTTCATTGGCCATGGTTCACAATCTATTCAGCAGGATGATTATCTGGTCCAGCGGCCATTTGCAGTATCTTCTCAGATAGGCGGCCGGTCAGAAGATGAAGGCGGCGAGCTCATGTTCGGCGGAGCCCGCTCATATGCAGCTGGCGCCGGAGTGGGAATCTCGGACGATTCATCCATCGATGAACCTGCTGCTTCCTACCTACGCCGTGAACTTAACATTGTCCTAGATATACAGAATAATGAGAAGGAACTCAAAGCCACATATGAGTGGAGTGGTATAATGGGATTTAGCAGAGATGAGTATCCGTGGGTAGGGCCTGCCAATGATTCATATGACGGCCTCTTGATTTGTGCTGGGTTCACTGGTCACGGTATGCCGAATGCTTGGCTTTGTGGTGCAGCTGCTTCTGGATTGCTTCTGGGAAAACCGAGAAAAGAGCTTGATCTACCGGAGCGGTATTTTATCTCTCGCGCACGGATTTTGAAGGCGAGGACTCTAGATGAGGTCTGGCTGGCCGATAGCAAAGTATTCAGAGGATGAGCCTGAGGTTAGATAAAGCCTAGGACTCACTACAAGGAAATTATAATTACAACTTCTATCTTGACAGAATATGTTCCCTATAAGCTTCAGGATCCTACATCACTATCTGTCGCCACCTGGCACATTATTTTTGCCATATATTTTCACACACTCTCGCCCTGATAGCGCCATGGCCATAATAAACATTAACTGTCCTATAGTATATTATAACTATGTTGTTACAAAGCTTGATGATCTTCAGTAGTCAACAGAGATCCTTATTCGGACTAGTAATGCCGATTACCCGAGTCTCCGGGAAAGCCCGTTCCCGAACTGGCTGACATTGCCGAAGTCACCATGATATTCAGGTCACCCACATCAACACTTCAGACCTGGAACCGCGAGGCCAATCTACTACATTTTAAATTATAAAACCAATGATAGCAATAAAATGCGATGGCAACACAAACCAGCGCAATTCCCCTTACCCAACGTCCTGGCACTGGCCCCTTACGAGACCTGAGCACAGCTCCATTATCAGCACCTACTCCTACCCTACAGGTGCCTCCAGTCTCCCGCAAGAAACAAGCCTCAGTTCTCGTATCTGCATTCCTGACCATAGTCCTGACAATAGGGTACAACCAATGCTATGGTGTGTTCCAAGAGTACTACCTCTCTTCCAAGCAAGATGTGCTCGTGCCTTCTCCTGCATCACAAAAGACGCCGCCTACTGCGCTACTGACTTTTGTGGGTACCCTCGGCGCAGGTCTTACATGGGCCGGTAGCATTATCGTCAACCCAGTGCTCTCACGTATCGAACACGGGACATGGAGTAGCACCTCCAGTTCAAGACGATGGCGGCGCCAACTCACTCCACGGATGATCACCCTCTCCGGCGTAGTACTTATGTCGATGGGCTTCCTGCTGGCTTCATTCAGCTCGTCCATCTGGCAACTCCTGCTTACGCAAGGTCTCTTATATGGCCTGGGAAGCTCGCTGCTCTACTTCCCACTGCTTTCCCCTGCGCCAGAGTATTTCACTACGCACCGCGCCACAGCACTAGGCGCCATCTCGCTGGGGAGGTGCGGGAGGACTGGCATTTGCACCAACTATCCGAGCACTACTGAGCGTAGTCGGAGGGCGTTGGACCTTGCGTATTTGCGCGCTTTTTATGCTCGCGGTCGGCACACCGGTTGCATGTACTGTGCCACGGAGCAGATTTCCCACTTCTTCAACAGAAGCCGGGAGCTCTTCCTTGAATGCGGAAGTGGATGCTGAAATGCAAGAAAGGCGTCAGACGCACGTTTCACGTAGCTTATTCACCAAGTCCACATTCATATTCTCCGCCCTTGCCGCCATTTTCCAGTCCGCCGGTGCGCAGCTCCCACTCTCTTTCATCCCAACATACAGTGTCTCGCTCGGGCTATCGTCCTCACAAGGAGCAACGTTACTGGCCGCCAGTAGTGCGATCAACGCGGTTAGCCGAATCGCAACAGGCTATGCAGGGGACCGTTTAGGTCGGCAGAATACATTAGTCTTAACTGTACTAGTCGCCATGGTGAGTATATTCACATTCTGGCTGACAAGCGTGGTCCAAGCCTCGTCCTCCTTATGGTATGGATTCATAGTCATATATAACTTTGCTGCAGGCGGGTACTATGCTCTGTTCCCCGCTACGATTGCTGAGGTGTTTGGGATTCGGCAGTATGCTGCTGTAAATGGGTTTATCTACTTTATTAGGGGCTTGGCGACTATGTTCGGAAGTCCGGTCGGAGGACAGTTGCTTGGTAGGATCGCTGATGGGCCGGGTGCGTATGCGAAAGTTGTGTATTGGGATGGTGCCTTGTTGCTAGGCGCAACAGTATGTGTTGCTGGCGTGAGATGGACTGACGCTCGAAGGAAAGGGTGGAATTGGATTGCTTAAGAAAGTGTTGCCATATTATATATGCGGTCTTATAATATGCTGCCATTAAACAAAGTTAAAGTGCACCAAGGGGAGACCTGCAATACAAAAGAATCATAAATCATAAAATCACACTGGGTATCCAATTCTGGGATGCGAAGATCATAAGAGAGGAGAATAATGCATTCAAATGATATCATAAGCCTACCTCAGTCACAATTTTGCCTTCCCCTCCAGCTTAATCTCTGCCTCTACTCGATGCAATACGCCTGGTTCCCAAAGTCATTGCTGGGAAGAATAATTCCATCTTAGTAATGTGTGAAGGCGAGTGATATATTTGGTCTAACGTCTTGATTTGGGAAATCTTCGTTTTTCAGGATCAGGCTTAACGTGTCTCGAATTCCAAAACTCCTCATATCTCTTTGCATCAGCTGCTAAGGCCTTCTCGTCGTTCGTCTGCCCCTCGGTAGCGACTGCATTCATGTTCTGCAATTGGACAATAGAAGATTCGTTCTGTGATGCCAGTCGCTGCGTACTTAGAGATATGTTTTGGGAACTACAGAAAGTAGGACACAGGGGACAACGATAACTCGATTCCGAGGGATCCCAACCGCAATGAGGACAACGTGCAGAATCAGATTGAGCATCTGAAATACAATAATGGCATGCAGGGCAAAAAGCCGGGACTGAATCTACGGCCTATCAGCCAATGCTCAATATATAGGAAGGGCAGTCTTAGCTGACTTGCCATCGTAATTGGCGAGGCTGTAACAGCTTAAAATGATTTACTGGGTTTTAAAGAAACCGTATAATCCTCGGTGTTGTCCTGATTTCAGCAGTAGCGAAGAGCAAGGAAGTCTGGTGACTCTTGCTTTGCTTATGCCAGGAGGCAATCGCGGTGTTACAATGGAAGCTGCAGTCGCAATGATGTACGATATATTATTTGTTTTCGATCCTTTTAGCCCTGCGTCGGAGTTGGCAACTCCATCCTTGAATCAATCGCTTTCGCGATGCTCCTGGCTTCTTCATATCGAGCTCGCGCTTCTCGAATATTCCCATCCATCTCGGCAAATTCTCCTAAATTATGAGTTGCAACAGCGCAGCCAGTATCACACTCCTCGTTTCTTTCTGGTGGCTTAATGTTAGCACAAACATCTATTGCCTTCTCAGCCCAGCTTCTGGCATTGCCGACCAGGGCGGCGCGGGAGATTGGTGGTTGACCAGGTGTTGGCGGAGGCACTTGTTGAGCCAATGAGATGGAGAGATTGTTCACTAATACGATTAGCTACGAAAGGTAAATGAGTGGACGTATGCTTACTCAAAACTGCAGTATGGCGGCTTGTGGCTGGGGAATGACTCAGCGCTTGGAGGAACAAAGGCGCTGCTAGATAATGCGCATCTCTTTGCTCATAGTGATGTGCCAGCACTACAGTAGGCGTCAGAGATGTTGGATAGTCAAAGATGCATTCCAACTCACTTTCAAGGGCACCCCAATCTCCTCTGATGTCATCCACTTTATTTCGTCTGGCTTGACTCCTTCTTTTCTCTTCTCTGTGTCTCCTTCAGCGCAGTTTCCACAGCCCATACCAAATGTTCCTCTGCGTTCTCTTTCTCCAAAACATGGGGACTTGAGTAAAGTTCTCCTAGCTTGTTGCTCACTGCCACCGTTTTAGCCAGTATCCTACTCCTATCTGCTTCCTTGCCCGGCTGATCTCCAAGCAGATCCATCCATTTCAGGTTGTCCATCTTTACGTATTCCAAAATCTGGATTGCTGCCCGATATTGCTGGAGTTTCTCCATGGAGTGAGAGAATTCTATTTTGATGCCCATAACTTCGTCAGAAAAGCGATCCATGCCCAATTCCTCTGTCACTTTGATAGCCTTCTGCCAGTATTTTAGTGCATTACCAGGTTGTATATCGACATTCGTATAGTAGAGGGCTTTTCGCAGTTCCTTCGCAACTGGTTCAGGGAACTTGGCAAATGCGCCAATGATGTAGTTCTGGTACCAAGATGTGATTTGGATAATTTTGTATATTAGGTAAATCATCCTTAAATATGTTAGCTCGTATCGAATATTCTGTGGAGAGTCACGTACATAACCACCCAGACCTTCATCAGGAGCGGATATTCTCTGAACGCGCCTTTAACACCATCTTTGTACCTGCCGGCTCTTGAATTGAAAGAAAGATTCATGCCGCCAATTTGGGAGCTTCTCGCCACGACATTTAGACGGCTGAAGCGAAAGGCTGGCTATAATAATGGATTGAAGCTTTTGCTCGCACAGCCGGCTGGCTCCGAGGTTCGA
>CAKJVC010000079.1:0-33558 GCA_918026815.1 Chalara sp. BL73 | reverse complement strand
GGATTTGTTCTTGTTGAACTCTTTGAAATCGATGTTTCCGCTGTGCACTGGAATTAACAAGAATAGCAAGCTTTCGAATCTAATATAAGATTAGTATAAAAATTAGTATAAAAGTCACGTGTTACATACCTTTGCTAGTATATATGGAATACCACGTTTGTCACTAGCTTTGATTCTCTCAAGATCAGACAGCTCTTTTTCTGCTACCCAATTCCGAACAAATGTGTCGTTAGTAGGCCTCAATTGAACAAAGCCCAAAAGTGCTTGAAGACTAAGCTGAATCACATGCGATAAACACGGCACGTGTTGGACTTTTCTTTTTAGAATACTATTAGCTTTCAAAGCTTCTTGTAAGTATCCGTTGATTTCGAGAACCATTGTAGTATTCGAACTCGCATTATCAGTTGTAATTGAAACAACACGATCAAAAAAGATTGTGCTGTTGAAAAACGTTATTGACAACTTGAGCAAGCGCATTTCCGGAATGAACGTTTACTAAACTTTCAAATCCTATTAATTCTTGACAAAGAACCCATGACTTATCAATATAGTGAGCTATTATACCCATAAATGATAGTCTTGTTGTACTAGACCAGCAATCAAGAGAAATTGCAATTTTGCTTCCAGGAACAACATTTGAAAGCATGTTCTGTTCAAGTTTGACTGATTGTTCCATTAGTCGATTCTTCATAGTTGTTGCAGAAGGAAGTTCGAAATTTGGATTTTGCATAACAGCTAGCTTTCTCCATTCAGGATTTTCGACTGCGCGGAAAGAAGTACGAAGTGAAACAATAGTTGCAAGAACCTGGTCGTGAAATGCTTGCTTCGTAAAGATTGGTTGCTATTAATATTAGACATTATACTAATATTTATACTAATCTACTTACAGAGATAGCGTGAAACATGTCTTCCACTTTTTTCTGCCTTGTATTACTTTGGCTAGAATAAACAAAGCATTGCCGAGACGCTATATGACCAGACAAAGCTTTTGTGCCGGTATTCCGCGTATTTGGATGTGCGAGAACCTTGTTGCAGTTTTGACATATGACTTTAGGCTCTCCGGTGATCCGGTGTATTCCTTGATCGAATTGTTTCCAAGCAATAGATTTTCGATTTTGAGATTTCCAATTTAATTGCTTTACCAAATCAATTGATTGGTTTGCAACTGCTTGAACTGCCCATTGTGTACTTAACCACCATTCAACAAACTTATCGTGATATTCGAGTTCCCATCGAAAATATAGGTTTTTTGGACCAATTTGCGAAAATAGTAAATTGTCAGAAGTATTTGGCTCAAATGA
The DNA here is from genome assembly GCA_918026815.1 of Chalara sp. BL73. Taxonomy (NCBI): domain Eukaryota; kingdom Fungi; phylum Ascomycota; class Leotiomycetes; order Helotiales; genus Chalara; species Chalara sp. BL73. Next base: position 32,257 of record CAKJVC010000079.1, on the reverse strand, counting down.
GCTAAAAGGATCAGAAAAAGTCTTGCGAATTGCTTGACTCCATAGCAACAAAAGTGTGCAAGTAAAAAAAAAAAGCATCAAATCGGAAAGAAAAAACAAGTATTTAAACACAAGTTAAATTACTACTTCCAAAAAATTGTACATATTAAAGGTTATAATTAAACTTCCAAAAATTAATGTAAAATATAATGATTAGTATAAAGATTAGTATAAAATTGAATATATCTGCTTAAAGTTCCTTGCTTCATTTGTTGTATATACTTAAAAACTACATATACATTTACAGCTTACGCGGCTTTTGAAAGCTGCTTTGTAAACCAAAGAATGCTTTAACGATTGTTTGACTTAAAGAATTGTCTGTCATCAAAAACAAATCATTATAAGCGGGGAAAATACGTTCGTATGATCCATCTTCCGGAATTTCCGTAGCATATACCATATCAAACGCTTCTCTATGGCCTGTCAACGAATCGGAGAAGCCGAATCCTGTGTCATTTAACTTATCGTCGGCTGGCCACCAATTTGCAGGGCCCGGCAGATCGATCCACTCTTCATTTCCGTATGCCCATGCTGCAAGATTTTTCCAAATTGCCTTTTTCTCCTTGAGTAAAGTATCTTTCAGGAGTTTTATACGCATAGAATTTGCTATATCAGTTAGCAGATTAGTATAAAAATTAGTAGAAATTTGTACTTCTTGTAAATGTAAGGACAGCTTGTTCTTTCCAAGTATTCCTGTCCACCAGCAGCAAGCTTTCGGATTTTGCGGAACAAAGATCGACGGCTTCGGCGCCATTTTCTTTGCCAAAACTTAAATTCAAGCTTTTTGGCATCCTGAAATTGTATTAGCGTTATACGAATCATTATATTAATCTGAAACTTACTAAAATGGATCGTTTATGCTTGGCAATCCCGTCATTTTTCAACTCTTTAGCAGATTTGCCGACAACTGCTTTATCACCGTTTTGCTTTTCATTCAATCTCCACATATGCTCAAACTCGTATTCGTCTTCCGATTCATACTCAATATCTTCCCATGCTGGATTTCCATCATCATCAATTGCATATAGGCCACCAATTTCTCCATAACCCAAAGCTTTTGCCACAGATTTCCAATCTTTGCCATCTCGTTCACTATACAGGTTAGTATAAAAATTAGTATAATCAAAATTAAACGAACCGCTTTGTTCTAACTTGCAAAGCAGACTGCTCAATCATTCGCTTCTGCTCGGCAACAGATGCGAGTGCAAATTCGGCAGACTTTTTGAGTACTTTTTTTCTGTATGTAATTGCTGCTTGATCTGCGGCTTTCGCTTTTTCGATCTGATTTTGAATACTGTTGCTTTTTATAGCTTCAAGTCTTCTTCTAGCTTTAACAGTATGCACATTGGTAGAAAAACTGCCCGGAGATTTGCGCTTGCGTTTATTGGAAGAACCGATTTGCTGCGAGGAATCAAGATCCATATCAAATTCATGATCTGAATCATCAGAAATGACAATGATATCCTTGAAACCGATTAGTATACAGATTAATATAATATTTCAATAAAAATTACCTGAGGAGGTTGCTTTTCGAAAGGTGAAGCCATATTGGAAAGTAACGCAACCGAAAAGTAGGCGTATTTTGCAAATTTCAACTCGCAAGAACTAGAGCTTCAAAAATTAGTATAAAGATTAATATAATACACCAAAAACACGTACTGCGATAGATGTTTGACTTTGTTCAGATTTAATAAGTTGGTGCAAAAAGAATGAATGAGGGAAAAGTACGCGTTATCCTGAAAAATAAGGCAGTCGCGTTTTTATGCCTCGATTTTAAGGCATCCAACTACTTTTTTAAACCTGACTTCTTTTAACCTTCAATTAAATTTACCAACAACTACACCATACACAAGTATGTATTATATTTATCTTTTTTATATTCTATTTTTATATTAATCATTATACTAATTCTTTATAGTCTTCTCGTCGAAATCACAAAGCTATAATTTCAATTTCACGTGTCAATATTCACATTCACCTTCACCTTTTCTGAAAATAATTTGCGACTTTGCACAGGTACATATTATTCTGTATTATACTAATATTTATTCTAATCTTAATAGGTTACAATGGCACGTACCAAGAAAATAGCTACCAAATCTGCTCGCAAACCCTCTGCCAAAACCTCTGCCAAAACCTCTGCCAAAACCTCTGCTAAAACCTCTGCAAAAGCTGTACCAAAGAAGAAATATCGATTGAAACCTGGCAGTAAGTTGATTAATATAATAATTAGTATAAAACTAACATTTAAACGTAGCCAAAGCACTTAGAGAAATCAAACGATACCAAAAAAGCACTGAGCTTTTAATCCCAAAAGCTCCATTTACTCGACTAGTTAGGGGAAATAATGTATGATATTACGTCTCGACACGCATTTCGCATTCAACTTAGTGCTTTACAATGTCTCCAAGAAGCCGCAGAATCTGCTTTGGTAGCTGAGTTCGAGCGTAAGTTATTTCATATAAATACATTATACTAATATTTATACTAATATTACTTTAAAGTCACAAATCTTGCCGCAATCCACGCTAAGAGAGTTACTATTCAAGTAAAGGATATGCATTTGGTTCAAAGAATGAGAGAGGGAATGACGGGCTACAAGTACCCAGGCCGGTGTTAAAGAATCAAACGCAGTTCATACAAAGGAAATGGGTTAAGCAATGGAGTTATTAAAGGTATACACGCTAGCGATAGGGCGCTAAGCACATAATAAAATTCACAAACCAAAATTTTAATACGTTTATGTCGCGTAGCTTTTGATTAGTAGACTTATTAGTATAACTTCTCTAACTGTACAGCAACTATTGTAATGTCACGTGTAAATGTAATGGGTGCTTGGCACCCCATCAAGACCCCATGGGGTGGGGTGGGTGCTTTTGATAGACCCCAACCCATGGGGTGGGACCCCGACGGGTGGGGTCAAGTAGGTGAAAACCCGCCCCGTGGGACCCCAGTTCGCAGTCTAATTATATTATGTTTTCGTGCAAAGATGTCTTCCTGGCTCCAACCATCGAATTGCTTGATTCGGTTTCTTGACGTTTCAATGTTGCTAAGCCGTTCCACGTAATCTTAGGCGATGGTGCAGATATTCTTCCGTCTTGGTTGAAGCCTGATTCTACTCACTGAAAATTAAACTACCGAACATGGAGACTACAAGTTTTGGCGCCTGCGGTAGTTCCCACTCGAAGAAGTCCCTAGAACAAAGTTATCTACGTGTTAATCATCGAACATGACTTAATCAGGATGCACTCACCAGATCAAAGTGTGGAGGTTTGATCATTTGGAGGTATAGAAGTCTAATAAATGATAGGGGAGTTCGTATGTCAGAGTTCAACAACTCATGAAACTGCAGGTTGTTGTATTTTGCGGTGGACGTATTCGAAGAAATTTCAAGAACATGCTTGAAGCCATTGAAGAATGGAAGGTTTTGGAATTTAGCTAATTTAATCTGAGCAAAGGCTCACCCTTGGACTCCAAGTGATCCAAAGGCGGTGGACGTTGAAGGACATAAACAAAGAAGCAGTAGTCGACCTAGTTTTCAAGCCATGTCGACAAATATCATTCACCGTCACATGCGAAGTACGTTACCCCAACCGCTGCCAAATATCAACTCTGCAGCTCTTCTCGACTATTGCACCTTCATTTACCAAACCTCAATTTCGTTTCAACAGCACTCCACATCCTAATACCACCATCGTTCTAACGTCATGGCGCCACCTGTCGCCTCCAGTTGCCCTAATAGTCCTACTCACAGTGGAATCATCAAGAGATTCCACATCATGGAGAACCTGGGACTCAGTTATTTTGATATGGTGGGAAAGTTCCGTGATTTGGTCAATGACTACCCTATTAAGCTCTACCTTGACCAACGAGCAATCAATGGACCAAAATTGCGCAATGAGCTCAAAAAGATCATCCAAGAGTTGAACAAATGCACATGTGCAGGAGTTGAAGAGGTCCGAAGTGGTATGTTATATTTCGCAGATCGACAATTCATATGTTCCGCAACTAATCTACCTCAGCCCTCAAGAATGTACGAGAAAATGAGTTCCAAAACCTCTCTGCCATCGAAAGATACATTATCGAGCTGGAGCAGCCTTATCTGTCCTATAAATATAGAAACGGTGTCAGTTGGGCTGCCTATGGTACCCTGACTGCTGATATGCGTTCCAAGAATAGAGGCCTACTTAGCGTCGAAACAGCTCTAACCCACCCCATCGAATATGTTAGGGATGAGCCTAAGGGGCAACGCGCAATATTTGCTTTTAGAGAACACACCCCTGGGCGTAGCTTCTGGAAGGCATTTGCACACAGCTACTCTAGGTTTGGTCACGAGAATAGCTGGCCAGTCGCAGCCCTTGAAGTCCGTCAGTATCTAGACTATGCCCATACTGAGCTTCCTGGCCCACGCACTGATTTGTATAACGCGTTTGCACGAAACAGCATGGTATATGGCACCCCAGAGGAGATCGAGCAGATGAGGCCAAGAAATACCATGCTTCATCGTTCGTGCTTTGAGGATGTTCCAATCAACATCTTCATGGCTCAAGTTGTTGCTGATCTGTAAACTCTCTTCTATTACCTCAATTTTTCCAAAATGCTAATTTGTATAGCTACCAACTTGAAGTCGTTATTGTCATGCCATTGTGGGAGGGAAAGTACCACCCCGTGCTAATTCGAGGCGTGAAATCCGGAGAGCAAGCTCTGTTGCACATTGATGAGAAAGGAGAATGGCAGTAAGCCTCCTGCTGCCAACAGAGATAGGCTGGTACTAATGCATTTGCGCTAAAGTTCTATTCGCCCTCTTGTCCGAATTCCAAGACACTACCGATTTCCCACCCCAATTCAAGATTGCAATACACCGGTCGAGGACAAAGAGGACTGGTCACTTCAAGAGGGGCTTCACATGCAGCTCTCACGTTGCCCATATGTCAAGTACCCATTCATGAAGGTCGTAGAGCCCCTCGATGGTCTCGCCGATGAGAACGACCGATTGAACTTGATTATGTTCAAGCTGGATGCGCCTCTACGTACTAAGCCATATTTCCCACCAGTCACAGTCGAGAGAGTTCAAGTCCTTAGGCGCGTCGCTTGGGATGTCAGGCCATTGCTGTTGCCTCCTGGACAGACGGAGACTGATGATGAGAAGATCCCGGAAAATGTTTTTGAAGAGCGTGATCAAGAAGACATTGAGGGTGTATTTCCATTTCCGTTTGATACCCCACTTGGATCTGCGTGAGCTTCGTGGCGCTGTGGGATTGAAGGAATGTATGAATAGCTTGCTGTATTACTAGTTGAATGCCTGTATTAGTAGACAATCTGAATTTTGAGTATGCTGTGAATTTGCTACTCCATAATATGCCTACTGGAGGCAATCCAAAGCTTTTAATCTTTCTAACACTTTAATACTTTAATAGTGCACATAATACCACATTCAACGTATCAGGCCCAAGTCTTTCTAGTAAGGTCATGGCAGATTAATGTACTCAGAAACTTCGTACAAAGTTACAAAGAGTTTAGTAAGCATGATTTTACTAATCCTTCGGTGGTATTCTATATTTTCAATGTCCGCGAAACTTTGATCCCGAAGTCAGAATTTTTTCAATACCCTGAATAGTTTAAGATGTGATAGTTTTTTGGCTCTTAAGACTAAAGATGGTATGAGATAGTAGAGGTTGTCTACTTTATATTTATTATCACTAATTGAATGGTGTAAATGCATCACCTAAGCGAGGTAAAAGGGGCAGAAGTGGGGTCATCTAAGCACTCTTCAAAAATCACAGCCAATATGAAACACTCGGCAACAATTGGATCGCCTGATACAGGCGCATATACCGAGTAACTATCTATGATGAATCTGCTTAGTTTGTTATGTAGTTACGCCCCATAACGAGTACTTTTCTCTCTCGTTTTCTTGTGGACTTATTGACTAGTAACACAACCTGGTTCAGAAAACATATTTATGGTGGTGAAAGGCATTCCGGGACGGTGTATTCCCTTGAGATTTTACATGTATCAGAAGAATTTCAAGGAGAAGAGCATTCAGAGTACTACACTATGAGCTAATTATTTCAAGATTGCAAAGCCAATTACCACAATTCAACTAGCGGTACTTCAGGCCTCGCGCTGCCACTTCTCAGCATCCTCAACAATTAGTTTCCATGTAGGATCATTAGGCTCCCACATAGAATCCATCGGCAGTCCCAACCGCTTATCACGAGTTCGATACATCGAGTCAATCTGTCTCACATCTGAGGTATTCCTCAAGAATCGCAATTCCTCGCTATTGAGGAAGTCGTCATACTCCTTGATATGTGGATAATATTTAGCCTGATTTTTCACTAGTTGGTTCCGGACTGCTAGAGAGCATGATTTAGGAGCGGCGACTGTTTCGTAGAGCTCGGTTGAGGTGGTATTTGTAGTGTTGACGCCTGAAATCTCAACGCGGTGCATGACGAAATGAACGAGCTCTGAATGTCCAACAGTGGATCTGACGTCCTGAAACCCCTTTTCTGAGAACACGGTACGACCTAGCTCCAAGCTTCGCATATTTGGGGACGATATTAGGCTCTTCAAGGCTTCAATACAACTGTCATCAAGATAGTTGAATTTCTGTCCGTGAGCTTTTGTGGTTTGTGAAGCTGAAAGATCTAGAGTGTGCAGTGGGTGGTCCGTCTCAGAAAATGCAGTTGCAAGGGATATTACCCCTTTGCTGGTTAGTCCGGCGGAGGTTGCGGTAAATCGTTTCAAGGTCTTATTCTTAGCCAAGCCGGGGGCGAGAAGAAGCATGCCTGCATCGCCGATAGGATTTGTTGCAAGAAACAAGCTTTCCAAAGCACAATTTGGATCTGCCAGATATCTTCCAAGACTTGCACAAGCTTTCTGACCAATGCCGTTTGCATTCAAGTATAGATGGCGCAGAGAGGATGGGTGTCCGCAGATTAGATCGATAAATTTGCAGGACCCTTCGTCTCCTAGCTCGGTTGTTTCGAGATCTAGAGTACGAAGATTGCGTGTGTTCAGAACAAGCTCCGCAAGCAAGGAGCTGGAGTGTGGACCAAATGGATTTCGTTTGAACCATACATTGTTGATTGTCGACGACGTAATCATCTGTGGAACGAGGATGGAAAGACCATGGCGGGTGATATGGCATCCCGCAAGATACCAGGTTTCCATCCGATCGGGATGTTTCTGAAGAAAGTCGGCAATCCGCTTGGCTCCTGTGGTAGAGATGGCATTATTGCCCAGTAGAAAGTGCTTGATTTGGTGATTTGACTCAAGAGATTCCATAAGGTTGCCAATATGAGTGGGTCCGACAACTTTTTTGCAAAGGTCAAGACGTCCATCTTTGTAAACGATGCCACGATCGAACTCTAGCATAGGGCTTTTCCACGGTAGTTCGACACCATATTTGCCCGCTAAAGATTCACCATCCTCAGGTACAATGGCATCATCAAAGGCTTTGTTCTGGGTGAGAAAAGTGAAGACAGGAGAGAAGTCGGCAGTACTGCCAATGGTAACTGGCATAGGGATGGCTTTCGGTCCTTTCAGATCCACCGGATCAGCCTCTTGACCCGGCCAGGGGCCTTGAATTTTCAGCAGTTTCCCACCACCGTTATCTTTGGGGTATAGAGAAGCCTGAATACGGTCTCGTTGTAATTGGCGAACGCTTGCTTTGGCCGGCGTTGTTAATTGCTCATATTGTATGATGGCAGCTTTCTCAGACTTATCTGGAAAAGTCTTCGCAGCAAGCTGAAAAGCGAGAGGGCGCTGTGATTTATTACGGCGACGGGGTAGTGCTAAAATAGCTTTCTCATCTTTGCAGTCGCCATCTATCAGAGCTTGAAGTGTGGATATGTGTTGATCCATCGTGTAAGCATTGTATGCATGGATAAATGTCGATTCATTGCTGTCTAGAGACGACGCGATGCTCTCAGAACCATGTATTGGTGCTATATTGACCTAGTTAGTTTGATTATATAATATAATGGGGATACTGTGAAAGTGTAATTGAGAGTGTTCTATTACTGGTATGTGATGGAAATTGAACTGGCTGTATATTGAGGACTTCCATGACGAGGAGTTGAGATATGTCTCCGGTCTGGGATGGATTGAAAGTTGATGAGATTCGAAATTTCCTGAAAAGACCAACAAGGAGTTTTATACTTTGTTAAGATGGACAAATTCCAAATTCGAGTCATAAATGGAAACCATTGTACTCACCTAAGCCCTTAGACAGCGGGATAGTCTTGGCAAGGCGTTGAATGACTTGCAAGGCGCAGCCAGACTGCGGTAGCCTAAAGAGCATCATCCGCAAGCACTTCTTGGGAGAGGATGGAGCAGAGTTGACTGGTGCTTCTTTTTACGATTGGTCAGGCTTACTTTGTTCACAGTGAGGCTGGCTGATGTAGCAACTCCACAAATGATATGCCACGTGATCATGGCATTTAGAGTAGCTAATTACCGACTCACGATTGTCATATCATCCATGGCAAATTGGATGAAAGGGCTCAAGCCAAAACTTCAGTGCTATGCAGCCGTAAAAATTGCTACAATACTTTGTTATGAAGGTGGATGGTTGTGCCTTAGTTCTAAGAGTTTCACAGCTTTGTCCACTAGTGAAAAAGTCTGCCACACCAAGTATTGTCGTTTGATACATCACAAGATAAGGCAAGAAGCACAACTTATGCTCCGCATCAGCATACGGCCAATTCAATACGTGTAATCACGTGATTCATGAGTCAGCCTTGACTCTCCGTGGCTGCTTCCACTTCGAGTTCTTTCATACTTCTTGATTTGAGATAGCTTAATTAAGGATGTCACCAGGAAAGATTCCACCACTAGGTCTTGGGACCTTCCGCCTGAAGGATGAAGCCGTAAAACAAGCGGTTCGAGATGCCGTCAAAACTGGCTATCGACATATAGACACCGCAACTATATATAAAAACGAAGCAGCCATCGGTCTCGCCCTCCAAGAAATATACAACGATTCTTCCTTCAAAATCACCCGCGCAGACCTCTGGCTCACATCCAAGCTGTCCCCTTATGACATGAAAAGCCCCCGTGCCTCACTCCTTAAATCCTTGTCCGCTCTGCAAACACCCTACCTGGACCTCTATCTCATCCACTGGCCTGCGCTCTCCCGCAAGGCCGCATCCAGCCCCATACACAAACAACTACGGATACAAGCCTGGAACGTCCTTAATGAAGCTAAAGCTGAGGGGCTGGTGCGAAATATTGGTGTGTCGAATTTTACGCTGCAACATATTTCTGAGTTAGTGGAAGAGACGAAGTATGGGATTGATGGTGCATACGTTCAGATGGAGGTACATCCTTGGTATTGGAGGGATGCGATGGAGATCAGAAAGAGGTTTGAGAGGCAGAGGCTGGAAATGGTAGGTTATGCATTGCTTGGCGAGGGAAGGCTTTTGGGTGAGAGTTGTCCTAGTGTGATCAGAGAGATGGCAGAGAGGTTGAGTATCACGAAGGTGCAGCTGGTATTGGCATGGGCGTTAAAGAAAGGTTGTGATGTTTTGGTGAGATCTGTGAATTCAGAACATCTGAGAAGCAATCTGCAAGTGTTAGAGTTGGTGGATGTTTTGACGCCAGCAGATTGTGCTGCTATTGATTTGATATCCCATCCAGAGTCGGAGGAGAAGTTTTGTTGGGACCCTCGTGTGGTCAAGTAGAACTGGCCGGGCAGCTTGGCTGGGCTATCAGGTATCATGGTTCAGAGCTTCCGCGTCCTGAGCCTGCAATACAATACATCTGATAACCTCAACCTATCGTTGCGCTCTATTACGGACAAGGGAACTAGTCGGGTTACAGACTGGCCAGTAGACAACCTCCATGTCCCACCATTTAAAATGCTCTGAATTCCTTGATATGTGTAAGGAACTTTCAGCGCACCTAGATAGATGTATAGGTAGTGAAGAGCTCAGTACGTTGGGGTTAGCAGTCTCACAATTACTCCCACAAATAAAAACGAGAACAAGTCTTCACATCTTATATTCAATATCTACATGTAATGAAAACACAAGATCAGCATGACTATAATGCTATCAAAGTCTCTTCCGCATCATAATATACATCGTTTGACGACCCTTCAGAGTCCTCTGGGCTAGAAAGGATAGCAGAAATGCTGCCCATGTTTTTAATACGTGCTGAATCCGGCGTTCTGGGTGGTGAAGAGTTAGGGGGTGTAGCTTCTTGTGTTGGTGCAGGTGTAGGTAATTGAGCAGCCACATCTATCGTATCGGCGAAATTTCTCTTCGCACGAGTGCCATAGGCATGTTTTGGCGGGTCTCTATGAGGAGTGTGCATGGGTATAGTAAGTCCTGAGGGTGGATGGGTGATGAGACTTGGCATGGGTACACGGTCTGCAACAGCCCATTGGAACTGAGAGGGGAAAGCATTGGCGTAAGCCCTCATGCAAGGAAGCAAATTTGCCGTTAGCTCGTGAAGAGGTATTCGGCCGCACGCAGGTGGTGTCTCTCCGAGGCTTGGTGCGATTTGTCTCAACTTATCCCAGTGACTTGCCCGAATGGCGTCTCGCTTCTCATCTTGAATTACTGCAGGGCAGGACTTCCTTGGTCTTCGTGGCTTACTTGAATTTGCGATATGTGTTGAGTTTGAAGCCTGTGTAGTTGACAAAGACTTCCTCTTCTTGGAGATGGGCTGTTGTACTGTTAAGGTGTCTTGTTTTGCCGGGGCCAAGCTAGATACAATCTCGACTGATACACTCTCGAAAATCTGTTGCGTATCTGTTGCACCCAGCGATTTTCTTACAGGCTTTTCCCAGTAGAGCGTGCGAGTCGCCGTACTGCCCTTTCCATCAGGGATTTGCCCCAATAGATCTAAGATCTTGAATGTATGATAAACGCCGTTCATCTTGTCGTCTCGCACACATTGTGGTCTCGATGCCCTTTTCCTCGCAGTCTTCCCATCATCAGCTGATTCCTTTATATTCTTCGACTCGATGGCCGATTCTCTCCGGCTCTTAGTTTCTTCCAATGCTTCTCCTTGAGGTAGCCAAATATCACTCCGGCGCTTCTTCAAATCTAGCACCCACTCATCACAATCCCAGCCAACCCAATAGTCGATGACATCTCCCCATGTGCTCTCTGGTGGCTTCGTATGATTCACAAATATGACTTTACCACCTCGGCCATGAACCGCCTTCGCAAATTCCTTGACCATTACTTTTAAGCCGTGGACACGCAGACTGGTGCCAAGAATCAGAAGTACATCCGGGTTAAGACCAAGATCGTGCGTGATGATGGGAGCCACAAGACTTGCGCTAGGGTGCTCTTCGCCATACAGAACGATATCAGGTCTTAAACGGCCGACTGCAAGACCCCTCCGACCTTTTCCGGCACGCTGCTCGGAGTAGCGGATGCAGGCTGGGCAATCCGGGGCTGAGCCGGAGAGGGTTGCGGATAAGCGTATGGGCTCATCCCATGAGCAGAGTTTGGCACATATGCCGCATCTAAGGTACTGAAGAGAGCCGTGGAGTTGCACACACTCGACTCCTCCGTCGAAAGTTGAATCTTGTTCAATGACATCCGGTCTACGTTGTCGCCGCTGCACCATGGCAAATCGAGCACGATTGCCAGGACCACGGTCGAGCTCCGTATTAAAGCCCATACGCTCTTCAAGACAATCAATATTTTGCGTATAATTCCGAACAAGGCGTCCGCCGTCTCTGAGAGTTTTGAGGAATAGATGGCTAGGACTGAGAGTAGCCACATCTTCTTTGATTGTCTGTCTGAACTTTGTGATGAACATATAAAAAATAGAAGTTGTAAAAGGGTCCTTCCACACCATAGAATCGAATAAATCTCTTCCTTTGAGATTTGGGAGATCCGGACGAGAGGCCTGTGAGGTCTGTGATGCTTCGACAACAGGCTCTGATGGTTCCGGCGATCCTGACCGTGTTGATGCAACGCTCGAGGCATTCTGGAACAGATAGTTAGAGTCCTGGACGACAAGAACGAGCACTAATACTTGTGATATGCTCCGAGAGAGCAGATATGCTTCAAAAAGCCTTATGAAATGCTGAATTCGGTCAAAGATTTTAAGATGCCTGAAAAGGCGGCCATTTTCTAATAACCAAAGGAAATAATGCTTAGAAAACAATGATATCTAAAAATACGTACCGTAAACAGCGATGGTGTTTCTGTTGGTGTTGTTGGAAGAGACGACAGAGGGCTAGAACAAGGCTTGCCGTCTATTTGCTGTTGTCGTGGGCTAGGGGATCTAGTTCTTGGGGTGTCATTTTGGGAAGGTTCCTGCGAAGATTGTTCAAGCTCGTCATCGATAACCTGCACGACTTCGCCATCTTCTCGCCTTACAACTTCGTAATACCAACGGCGTCTTTTCTTTCGTGGTCTGTCGTCAATGTCATATTCGTCCTTGTTTTGCCAGGGTGGGTTCCGAAGCGCGGCGTCATACTGTGCTTGAATCATGGAGTAAAGCCCATTCTCGGAGCGGAAGTCCTAAATTCGTCAGCTAGCCATACATATCAGGGGTATGCTTAACATACTGGTATACCACAGTTTGTACTTATTCCAGCTCCTGTCACTACAATAACTTTCCTTGATTTTGCCATGGTGTCAGCAATTTCTTGAAGTTCCGTGTGGGAACTCGGCCGAACATTGACGGTAGGCATGATTTGCAGGATGATCCAAGGTCTATAGGTTCAAGAACTCTCTACTACTGTTCGTCCTTGATGCCGAATTCCAAGCTCTTTGAGATTTCTTCTTATGCTGAAGCCAACAACCTGAAGAAGCTTGACGAATTGACACCTTCAGAGCAGAACAGCTAATGCAGTCTTTCTTATCTCTGGCAATTCTAAATTTGCCAGGTTTAATCAAGTTGCTGTCCCAAAACCACAGATGGCTGCTCCCAAAATCGGCACATCAATTGCGCATTTACACGTCTTTGATTCCGTAAGACATGAATATATGGATGAAATGAGAGATTGACGAGCCCGCTGTTGTCTCTCAAAGCTATGTGATTACACCCTGGATAAGCTATATCCGGGCTCCCTCCCAAGCCTTTACTCTACCACCGTGTCACAAAGCAGTGCTCACGGCGAGTATGCGTTTTGAGGTAGCTGTACGCGTGCTGGGGAACAATTTGGCAGAGATTTGACACTGTGCAAGGTTAGAAAATATGGTCTGGAGTGATAATGAGCTAACTCACATTGAGCGAGCAGGATCTCGTGGTGGGCAGAGCTGTATGAAAGACAATGAGTTGAATGCGTGTGTAGGTATGGACGCGATGCGGCAAGGTCGTCTTCGATTATTGCGGATAGTTCCGCATAGGATTTCGCCAGTATCCTGTGTAGACAGTCCTTTTGAACCCGGCAAGTGTTCAACAATAGAATACTATAATCAGCATTATTTTCTTGTTATGAAAATGCACGCTTGGATCAGTGTCGAGCTATCAAGTCGCGTCAAGAAACGTCGATCTGTTTATGGCCTGATGGCCCGAGCGCAACCCTGCTAGCGCGTTAACCCCACATTATAGTTATCGTGAGGCTGGAAGGTTCCCACAACGGATCGGACCCAAGGTTAGCATCCAATAACGACTCATAACGGGACATCTGCATCACCGGTGGTATAATTCCAAGGTAGACAAACTGCATATATAGATTCTTATCGTGAAGCCTTGCATGGTAGTACATTAGTTGGCAGTAGCATTACCTCGAGTTGTTTTGATTTGGTATCCTTCGAGTCTCTCGTCGGGTGGACACAAATGCCAAATGGCCATACAGTGAGCTTCTTGCGGTTGTAATTTAGTTTGTTAGTGCCTTTGTGGCCCATGGAATCAACTCATGACAGCACAGCAAGCATTGGTCAGAATTTCCAGAAGTCAAACTTGACTAGAAAACGCTGCGAAGGAGTCATCAAGGCGTGGTAAGGTGGTCCAGAGAGGTTTCCCTTCTTTGTTGGCGACAGAAATAGCAATCATGGGGATGTTTCTGTAGCCCTATTTAAGACCTGATTGACCCCCCTTGAAATACCTACCCTATTTCCATATTTATTCTCTATTCAATGCCGAGAAATCTGCAATTTGTCTGGCCGAAAGAAGGCCCCAAAGGAAGAGGTGGTCACCGAGGCTTTTGGGGGAGATTGGATAATATCGTAACTGGCAAAGGACCAGATGTCTTTATCCAAGCGAAAGGCAGCAGAGAGTCAATTCCACTAGACTGGTGGAGTAACTGGTGAGCCTGGCAAAGCATGTATTTCTGAACCACTTCTGACTGACTGAAGGGACTCCTATCATGATTTGGAGTACCAAGCGAGAGAGAATGGGGAAGATTCTTTCGGCAAGGCTTCCAGAGGGATGATGCGGTACGATCCCCATACCCGGAAATACGTGAAATGGGGTTCGCCAGGAGACTGGTATGGTGAAAGAATAACCGCCGATCCGAATGGAGGCCCCATAGGGATTGCTCATTACCCAAGATTTACGCTGGATGAATGGAAACAGATCCGAAAGAAATATCGCAAAGGGAAACTGATAGATCCTAAGGCCATGGGGTCTGAATGGAATTCAATGGGTCCCAAGGTTAGTATCGTGGTCTCAACCTCAACTGAATGTCAGACTTTAATTTGGAAGCAGAGGTTCGAACCAAAACATGATATGTATTGGCAAGATGCCCATAGAGTTGGCGAGAATTTCCGTGAAGGGTTCATCCGGGAGTTCAGTGCACGGCCCAACATGCAAATGCATCAAAATAGCATTTGGGACCTGAATGATTATATCCACTATGATGTTGAGGACCCAGCTTTTACCGAATTTCCATTTTTGGTACCACGAAACGAGCGATGGTCTTAGAGAGTATTTTGGGATTTCCTGATGACACACAAATAGGGCGACCATTTCTTTGGGTTCAGCGAGGCAACTGTTCTTGTGGTGTCGGGATCGTCAGCCTTCCCCTGCTTACAATACTTATGCAGAAATAGAGATTATGCAACCGAAGCTGTGTTCCAAGTACATGTTCAATATCTAGTTAGTAAGCTATGCATGCTACGGCTGGTTGCTACTATCTGTGGTCTCAATGTTAAGCGTGGACAGGCACGCGGTGGTGTTTCGCCGCTACACATTCAAACGCAAGGGAAGGAGTTTTATGGTGCAGCGATGGCGTCACTGATTCTATCCCAGGAGCTCCATTTAGATCTCGTTACCACTAGGATGTACGTCTCCAATTGAAGAACGATAGACAACATATCACTCCGGTCTAAATAGCAAACCCGAAGTGAGCTGTGTTACCATGAATGAATGTATTTGGAGTCAAGAGCCGGACCATGTGTCATCTTGGAAACGATTTGTACCTAATCACTATGAAGGCGGCAAACGGAGAAAGTTTGCCATTCAAAAAAAAAAATTATTATTAAAGATGCAACAGGAAATGGTCCTTCAACATCAGTCCAGGTGTGACATGCAAACCGCTTCGAAGTCCGATGGTGGAGGTTAGGCAGAATTCACTTTGCAATCTAGTGGAGAAGATTTGAATGTGGATTAAAGACGGTGATGTCCCTCGCACATGGTTTGTTTGGTTGATATACCGTTAGACTGACAATCAGTCGAAGAAATCCGCTATAGTTATAGCACAAATAGGAATTACATCTAGCGGGCGGTTGCTCCGGTAGAGATCCAATATGATTGATGGAGGAGTTCGGGATGGAGATAAACTACGACAGTCAAAAGCCAACATTACGGAGCCTTTGGGAAGTTAAACTGGATATTTGGTCGTGTGGGAAAGGTTGCAAGGCATGTCTAATTAAAAGGTCTCACCAATGAAATCATATTGTATGGTATCCAAGTCTACTTTAATTCATATATGCCTACTTGTGAGGTCTAGCCCTTAACGCCTACAATGCCGTTTCCCCATTCATGTGTTACTTTTTATTTTCTGCAACAACGCCACTGTGCTCTCTAATGCTCTCCTGAGCGGCTTGTTTCTTTCTCTTATCTTCATCACGCTTATCTGTGCGCACACGTCTCTCTTCTCTCCAGGTCGGGCCCCATTTCAACTCAACTAACAATAATGGGATAGCAGCAACACAAATCAGCGCAATGAGAGTGAAGCACCAACCAGGTCCCATCGCTTGTACCATGATATCAATGATTGCTGTTCCTCCTGCACCCATGAAACATCGCACCAAGTTATTTGCTGCCGTTGCTGTAGATGGAGACTGAGGGTATAGGTCTACGACAAGTGTCGAGAGGATATTAAAGGCACCATTTACAAAAAGGCCAATCATGAATGTCAAGATAAGTGTGAACGCCAGATGTCCCTTCTTCTCGAGCACCCAACCATAACAAAGGACACAACTAAGACCAAGCCCAATAAATGGCCAGATTATTTCTAAGCGGGCACGCTCGATTGGAAATTTCCTCAAGTCGTCTCCATGCTTACGATCGATTGTGAAATTGACCTGACGAGCAACTCTCTTATAGTTGAAGTCGAGTATGCGGCCATTGACATAGGAGGCGATAGCGCAACCTGCTCCAAAGGGTAAATAGCAAAGTCCGATCTGGAGATCGTTGAAGCCATAGACATGTAGAAATAATTGTGGAATAGAAGCCACCATGTCATAGAATGCAGTGTAGAGCAGGGCATTGTAGACAAGAACCACAGCCATGTCTTTCTCTATGACAATGTATATCGTTTTTAGCGGATTTGGCCATCTTAAGTTTCTCCCTCTGGCGAGCTCTGCTTGGGCGACTCTTCTACTCTCAGCAGTGGCTGACCTCGAAAGTTCATTCTCAAACTTCTCTTCCTTCCGTAGATGCCACCACTTAAGCAAAGTCAGATTCCACCCTTGAGGAGGCACGGATCCGTTTCCAACCACGTTCCGTCCAGTTTCCGGAACAGTTAGCGCATATGGAATCAGGAAAAGGGCTGCAATGATGACGAGAAACCAGAAAAGAGACCGCCAGCCAAGGAACTGAGTAAGAACGCCTCCTATAACAGGTCCAATTGCTGGACCCATCATTGTCCCTGCACCAAGGATTCCCATATATTTCCCGCGCTCAGAACTCGTGGAGATATCTGCTACTACACCATAGCCAAGAGCGATTGCACCTGAACTTCCTGAACTCTGTAAACAACGGAGAACAAAAAGCGCGACATAACTGTCCTGCAACGCTAGTCCAATATTCGCGCCTAGGTAGATAATGAAGGCTAGAATATACGCAGGCCGTCTACCTGCCATATCAGCCAGATCACCAAACACAGTTGGTGCTAAACCCTGAAAGATCATATAGGATGTAAGGGTGAGATTGATGAGAGTAGGAGAAACATGTAGCTCATCCTGAATAGGATTTAAAGCTGGGAAGTATATATTGGCAGAGGTCGGAGATATAAATGCTGCGAAGGTAACTATCGAAACGATGTATGCCTTCTGTTTGAAACTGAAGATAGAATAGACTGGGCCGGTGGTAACGGCCGCTAGTTCTTCGAGATCATCAGCTCCATCTTGCTGATCTTCTACCATTAAGGTACTTTCTGAGGATTGAAGGTTTGCAGAATCGGAATTCATCTGGCTTGGAGTTCCATGAACGCCACCAGCTGCTACCTTCCTGGTATCATCCACACGTCCGTCTTGAGCCATAGTCATAGGCTACTTATATGCATGAACATAATCGAGTACAAAAACAACAAAGAAAGAAGAAGAGAGCAACGAAATCACGACTTACCGCCATGGAGTAGCGTCTTGTTATCAGTGGAGGCAGGTGGTAGATTTTTAACTCCGCTTTTATTCCCAGAGCCACTCTTGGTTGATCTCTGCTATTATCAGCATCCTAGATATATAAATGCATTTCAGAGCTTCTCTGACAAGCTTTATGAATGAAAAGATATTATTTTCAAATGGGGTAGTATGTCTCATTATCGAGACATAGTAATGAGCCATCAAAACTCCAAATAATAGTATGTAAGTTGATACTGGAAGGAAAGGAAAAATTAATGGTAAGGTTAGTTGTATGACGTGTTTCTTGAAAGGGCAAGTCTAAGCGGTGACCTTTTTTTGTCTAGGATAACCTTAAAAGACACGAATCCGTGTGACGTTAAAAAAGCTATTCAGCATAGCTATGCCAAAGCTAGGGATACACCTACAATTCCAACCTCAGGATATGATATTACAGTCTTCATACTTCAATTCTTGATCATAAGCATTACATGAGTTGTATAGGGATTGGTTATCCCCGTACAAGCCATGACAGACCTCACACCCGTTCTCAATGATCTGCTGAAGGGGCACGACGCTCGACCAACCGCCAAACCCTCTTTAACTCTGCAGAAGATGGATGGGTTCATAAAAGAAGCGCATACTATTGTAAGTAGGAAGTCCACAAATTCGCTCATTTTCACTACTGACTCCGGTGCCAGAACTCACATATTGCCAACCTCAATACCTATCTGAAAAACATACGCGAATCCTACTTATCTACTGCTACCCGACCTTTACGAGCATCGAAGAATCCAAATTCAAAATACTTGACAGATCGCGACAGGGAAGAAATTGATGCGACGACCAAGCAGTCACTGCGAGAGCTTAATGCTAGTATTGGGAAGCTGACTGATGCGGAAACCTTGCGGCAGGATACCGAGAACGCTGTCAGACTGAATAAATATGGCAGATTACGCTTGGGTGCTTTGGGGAAGTGGGCGGCCGGGGGCGCAGGCCATACGAAGTCTTTTGAGCAGGAACTTGAAGAGGCTAAGGCTAATGCAATCAGTGTGCATCGTGAAAACGTTTTATGGTATTTACGAGAGAAATTACGAGACTGTGTCAGTCGTCAGGCATCCATGATGGAGAAACGACTCGATCGTGAAGTGGAGAAGAAGAGGAATGTCCTGAGAAAGTCCCGGGCGGCTCACCTCCCTGAGCCGGGTGGCTCGATTCCAACCCAAGTATCAACAAACAATCCAAGCACAGAGTTTTACACCGAGAAGCCGCAGTACGACCCGCAGGATGAATTGAGTGAGGAGCAGATTCAAATGTTCGAGAAGGATAATCAGGATATGTTGAAACATTATACAAGCACTCTGAATCAGATATCGTTCGTCGTGGCTCTCCAGCTTTTTAAAATTATGCTAATTAAATGGTAGGACGGCAGAGAAATCTCTAATCGAGATTTCAGAGTTGCAGAATCAGCTTGTTGCTAATTTGAATGTGCAATCTGCCCACATTGAACATCTTGTGTTGGACTCTGAATACACAGCAGAGAATATTGGCGGAGGAAATAAACAGCTGAAGAAAGCAGCGGAGCGAAAGAGCACTGCAAAATATGTATTCTACGCATCTTGTGGGCTGAGCTTATTCCTCGTGGTATGGGATTTGATCATATAGTACTGTATCAAATATCAAATAATGATATGCTGTATAAATAAAATCTACGAGATGCTCGGTTCGAGAAATGAGAATGCTCTGCTGGCGCCCTTAAAAGTGATGGTTGATATCAGCAATTGGAAACTTTCTTGTGCCCTATGAGGCTCTTCACGCCCGAGAGTTTCCTAATATGCTGGCTCACATGTAAAGTCATACCCGCGCCAATCTGGAAGTAGATGTCCGCCCACCACCCACATGTCACCAGCGGGTGAAGTATGTACCTGGACAAGGATCTGTGGCGCTACTTTTTGGCATCCTCATCCTTTTTACCTCGGCGATAAGTCGGATTGTTCCTTTCTTCCAGAAAGTCTCTCTTCTCAGATTTATAATATATAAATGAACATGAACTTGTCATTCATGCCTTTGACTTTGAAACTCAGTTGATATTATTGGCTAGGGAGAGTGGACTTCCCCGGACTTCCCCCACCACTAAATAGCTTTCAAGCAGTCACACCACAATCAGGCACGAGAACTAATCCGAAACACCAAACAACTCAACAATCTCACAACTACATCCTATACCACGACCTACACTACAGAGAGACTGCGCAACATATCTGGTAATCATGTCTCAACCAGCAGCGACCAGTTTCCCAGCCGATTTGGTTCCACAAGCTCCAGAGGATCCCCTCTTCGGGCTAATGGCAGCATATAGAGCTGATCCTTTCGAGAAGAAAATAGATCTTGGTATCGGAGCGTATAGGGATGACAATGCGAAGCCATGGGTTCTTCCCGTCGTCAAGAAGGTAGTTTATCTGCGGTTTAAATGTCCAAAGGAGCTGCTAACATTTCTTAGGCAGATGCAATACTCCGCGATGACCCCACGGTAAACCACGAATACCTTCCCATCGCCGGTCTCCCGGCCTTCACATCTGCGGCTGCAAAGCTAATCTTGGGTGCCAACTCTTCAGCTATTTCTGACAAGAGAGTACATTCTATACAGACTATTTCTGGCACAGGAGCTGTCCACCTCGGAGCACTGTTCCTATCTAAGTTTTACCCTGGAAAACCTACTGTCTACTTCAGCAACCCCACATGGGCCAACCACAACCAAATCTTTTCAAATGTCCACCTTCCAATTGCAACATATCCATACTTTTCAAAGGCTACAAAGGGGCTCGATTTTGCTGGCATGAAAAGAGCTATATCAGACGCACCAAACTACAGCATCATTCTACTCCATGCCTGTGCGCACAACCCTACTGGTGTTGATCCCACACAAGAGCAATGGAAGGAGCTTGCCGTCTTACTGAGAGAGAAGTCACATTTCCCATTCTTTGATTGTGCCTACCAAGGGTTCGCCTCGGGAGATCTGGCCAAGGATGCTTGGGCAGTCCGTTACTTCGTTGAGCAGGGGTTTGAGCTTTGCATCGCTCAATCGTTCGCCAAAAATTTTGGTCTTTATGGTGAGCGGGCAGGCTGCTTCCATTTCGTTACTTCCGCTGGTGCTGAGGCGCAGAAGACGATCAGCCGAATTGGTTCACAGCTCGCTATCCTCCAAAGATCTGAAATCTCGAATCCTCCAGCGTACGGGGCCCGCATCGCTAGCCTAATATTGAACGATGAGGCACTATTTAAGGAGTGGGAGGCAAACTTGAGGACAATGTCAGGTAGAATCATAGACATGCGGAAGGCTCTGCGAAGTAAGCTTGAAGAATTGGGCACACCAGGCACTTGGAATCATATCACCGACCAGATTGGCATGTTCTCCTTCACTGGCTTGAGCGAGAAGCAAGTATTGGAATTGCGGGATGTAGCACATGTTTACATGACCAAGAATGGACGTATCAGTATGGCTGGTCTGAATACCAGGAACGTCGAGTACTTTGCAAAGGCGGTCGATAGGTATGTTTAAGCCACGGTTTCGCAATTGGAAGTTCATATGAGAAGTTTGTTCTCAAGGTATCATCCTGAAGCAAACTTATGCTCTTCTAGCTCAACATTTCCTCAGAAGCTTCTATCAACATATATTATTTTAGGGAAGCTGGCTAACCTAATTCTTTTCTAGTGTCGTTAGAGAAACGCAGAAACTTTAATAAATAGAGTAAGCAATGTTTGAATATGATCTCTGGGTGGTTTCCAGGGCTGGGGACACAGGTTTCCGCATCTCACGTCTTTTTACCTCGGATAGAAAAAAGTATCTCTCTCTAGCTTTTCAACTGGAAGCAATTGAATTTGATACAGACTCTCTGCTATCCGCCGATATCCACAATCTCAAACCGTCCAAGATTTTCATTATTGGAGGGCTTGTCAGAGCAATGTGAAGGTCTTCATCTTGCTTAGGGAAACCTCGACTCGGTAAAGCTGGCCGCAAATTTCAATCCAAGAATGGAACATAGTCGCTTCGATTTCCTCGTGTAGTTGTGTATTTGGTGACAAGCTGCTTCCTATTTGTGATGTCAATACACTCCGAAAGTGGGTGTATACTCCCCTGAGGATACGCCTTTCGGAGCATCCGTCTTTAAGAGCATAGCCTGTAACATTGCGAAGGCTAATCGTGGCAGATCAATAAATTATCTGGTACCAGACCAAGATAGGAGACTTATTATATGCACTAAGCATCGTATAAAACCAATAATCAAGAACCCCTTTGAGCTTTCAAATCACATCTTATGTAGCTTTACAAGACTACAAATACTATGAAACTCTCAACAGCGCTAAATATGGAACAAAAAGAAATCAACGATGCTCCACCACGGCCCGGTCCCAGCCCGTCCCAAGATCCTGGGTCCGCAAAGCCAAGGGTCCTGGCGAGCGTAATCTTCTCGCTAACAATTTCTCCTATGCCAGTGACTTCATGAATATCTTAGCTTGCACGGAGTCTATCGAGATTCATGAGCAACCAAACCTTCAGTATTCCACCAAGGAAACGCTAATTCAAAGGATGATTCCAAATCGGGCCTGGCGTTTCGGACCAAGTCCTCAACCGCTCCCGCGAAAACGATATCGAAAAATCGGATTTACAATGGTGCGAGCCGAGCGTGAAGTCGGTAACTGATGATGTTATCACGCATACGTATATCGCAGAGGTGGTGTTTCTTGAAGGCGGGTTGGCGGATGTGACGTAGGGGAAGGGATGGGGTCCGGGCGTGGTGTGCATGGTTACAGGTTGCCGGGATGAAGCATGGGCCATATGTTGCGAGGAGTAGGGGATGTTATCAGTTTTGCAAGTTTACGCCTGTCAAGAACGGGTAGCATATGAGAAGATAAACTGCTTGATTGAAGTTTAAAGCCTCGGTTTGCAGAAACTAGTGGCTTCCTACCTAGATAGGGGAGTGGATGCTGAGCGAGGCTTGTAGTTTTGAGGCGTCATCGCTTTCTTAAGCTTAACTCTTTCAATAAAATTGTCTGTTCGCATCTAGTCTGATCATTGTATGTGATCCTGAGTTTCTTCATCGTGCGCTACATGCTTAATATGCATTACAACATTATCCTAACCAGCTTAAAGCCGTCGACCGAGAATCATCGGTCCTCAAGAGCAATGGAGTTTCAGTGAGAAAACAGCATAGAGTGATACCTCAAATTGATTTAGTATATTTCGCAGGTTCTTTTGATATCCTAATATATGTAGCTTGGCCAAAATGCCGCAATTTTAATTAAGGCGTTAGTGGTAATGTTTCCATCTCCGAGGTTTGCTGAGTTGAAAATCCTCATAGTAGCTCACCTTAGTGCACTTCATTGTGTAGACCCAGTCTAGGGAACGTATATGATACCGTAAATCTTGTTGGAGAAGAATAATCACTATCGTACACACTGCTGTAGTGGCCATACAATCCATGGGTGCCATTGTGGGTCCAATTCTCGCTCGATCGTCACTAACAATGCCTCTCCCAGGCCCTTGAAATACCAGCAGGAATTTATCCTTTTCAGAAGTACACAATAATAAGCGAAGAGCACTAAGCTCTCTGGTGTCTTCTTATACAAAAGACCAACGTAATCCTGTGAGATTACGACGGGCTAAATGTAAACGGCGGCTCTAACATCTAGTCAGGCCCCGCGTGGTGAGGACGGTAGGTGCAAAACACGGCGGAGAGCTGCTAATGCTTCGGCGTAGAGTAATCGCCCAGAGGTTGAAGAGGAAGTCGTAGCAGACAGAGAGAACATATCCTTAAGTAGAGCGAGCTGGGTATTATCTGGATTGCCGGGGTGATTGCGGGCCATAGTTTGCGGTGGTACTAGAAGCGCAGCAAATGGACCCTGTCGGAGGGTCATCCAGTTATTCGCAACCAAGGGCTGGAAGCCCCTCAGAGCAAGAAACCAATGTGGGTAATTGTCATCCTTGGCTGGTAGTCTAGCGGCGATGCATCTGGTACAAGATCAACAAACAGCTGAGTTTTGGATATAAATAACCAGAGTAACACTTACGTGTCTGTGGTGCTGGACGCCAATATATACGGGATGACGTTTCCAGAGAACGCGAATATGGCGTGTATGTACATCGGATCACACTTTGCCAAGGCGCTTCGAAAGGATGGCAAGGCTTTATGTTGCTCTTGAATGGCCAGTGCTCTGAACTCACGAGATCGGGAAGGAACCGTTCGAGAGAGGTGCAATGCGGAGATCGCAAGTGTGCCGTGCATAAGGAATGGGTGAGCCAGACCTAATCGCGGGATATCTGATTTCCAAATATCGAGGTGCGTGTTTGCAGCCATGGTCTCATATACGGTGGTGGTGTAGTGGTGAAGTAGCTCGCGACTTTGTTTGTCCATGTCTCGTGGCTGTAAAGTCCATGATGCAGGAGAGCACAGTTGGAGTTGTGATATACCTCGGCCCTCCACAACCGTTGCCTTGGACGCGAGTCTTGCGCTGAATGGTATTAGAAATATAAGACTGCATTTCAACTGCTCTCTTTCACAGTTACGACAACTCGGTCTTTGTTCGTCACACTTTGCTCAACCGAAATCAGTATGAAGATCTAGTACTATTTGCTTTGGTCATTCAAAGGGCATTGATGTGTTCTGCTCACTTTGATTCTCCGGCGCCTCCACTCCGAACATCCTGTTCTAACCTTTCTATGATTTCGACGCAAGCCAGTACTCCTCTTCATTGCTGCTCTGAAACAATCCAGAAAGGGCCGATGAGACTCAATTGTTTTATAGATATAGAGGAGATGCAACTCAAGCTCGTTCTTGAGGGAGGTAGGTTGGAGATTAAAATTTTAATATTCAATATGTTCCAGAGTTTTTGGAAGTTATCGGGGGGATTCAAGAAGTGCCTCACGCTTCCCTTGAAATTACGTTGTTACATTAACCCTTAAGCTTGTATGTTGCCCTTGGCTCCTCTTTTTGGCCCACCTCGTTCCGACCTCTTTCTGATTTGTTACAGGAAAAGGATCTTTTTCAGGTGTTACACGTAGAACAGTAGATACATGCCACAGAGCGGCGTGAGGCCCGGTAGGCTCGCTTACACCGAGAACCCCCTGGTGGATCATGGATCGTAGGGATTATAGCTATCTCTATCTCTATCTCTATTAACGTGTAAGCTTTACGTCGCAAACGAACTGCTAATAAAACTGTAAAGTCTAAACGAAGCTTTGTAACGTACGGGGTAGCACTGGTAGCAGGACCTAGGGCTCGTTGGCTGATAT
This sequence comes from Chalara sp. BL73, assembly GCA_918026815.1. Lineage (NCBI taxonomy): Eukaryota > Fungi > Ascomycota > Leotiomycetes > Helotiales > Chalara > Chalara sp. BL73. Next base: position 7,222 of record CAKJVC010000079.1, on the reverse strand, counting down.
GGTGTAATATGAAGTAGACTGATCACTGATTCTTCACTCAGAAGCGAAAGCGTTACAAGTTAGCCAAATAACTGATATTCAGATAACTATAAAAAGTTGAGCACGAAGCTCTTATACTAGGAAATACGACTACTTATATACTATGCTAGTAGTTGAAGTCTTTTGTTCCGTCTGGAGTCCTGGACTCCCTGGAAGTCTCTAGACTTTTCCGGAATTTATTAAGTAACGGGCCCAATCCTGGACCTGATTAAATACGCTACATAATACCTTATTAACGAGTGTACTGAGTTAGTGCCAAGCTCCTCTTGTTGCTAACTCCCGTGAGTGCTAATTCTATAAGCTGACAACTTCAGACAATGAATTAGAAATAGCAGGAGGAATATTGTAAACTGCGCCTGTGGTATCCATTAAGGATTCTTGTAAAGTAATAACCAGCTTTATGCTCAAACAACCACTTGCAGTTGAAGAGCGGCCCGACCGAGCCGTAAAGGACTCCTAGGCTCATTTACAACATGTGGAGTCCGTTATTAGCACTTTCCGTTTTTGGGAGTGCCGTAACCGCATAGCGGCCTTGGTAGTATCCGTTAAATTGCAGGCAGAATCATATTTGGTACGGCAAAGTCATCGACCATGGTCATATTCGATCGAACGATCCAGGGCACAGGAGGTGCGCCTGAGGTTTCGTCCGAGGTCACCTTAACAGACATTACGAGTTTGAAAGAACGACCGCTTTATTTTGTTATCATGTCATTATTCTGGGCAGGCGCAGCAGTCGCAGGTCCACCTATTGGCGGTTCTCTTGCAGAATATTTAAGCTGGAGATGGTTGGCCTGGATTCTGCTCCAACTCATAGGTCTGTCCCTTATCCTGATTCCGCTTTTCTGGACTCTTCAGCGAGACACTGGCTCTGTAATACAAAAAGCAAAATGTGTGGGCTGGGCAAAGATAGAGCTTTTCATTTGCGCCAGTTCGCTCATTGTGTTTCCTATTATCGCCGGAGGACAACTAATTCCATGGCAGAGCGTTCAGGTCTGGGCAACGTTTTCCACTGAAATGGCATGCCTTGCTACTTTCTGTTGGATAGAGTACAAAGCGGTCGAGCCCATGCTACCGCTAAATTATACGTATATCATGGAAGGCGATACACCATCTTTCCTCCCGCTGATTCAGAACGGCCTTGGTGATCCGGAACATCCTGAACTGGGTGGATAGGGAGTACGATACACTCTTGAAGATGCATCTGAGAAGTCAAAAGTTTACGCCAGCACAGCGGATCTCGTAGTGGGCATCAATGGTGACACATTCTACAGTCAGTTCGCTACTATTTGGCGATAGCGACCGGCTTTTTAACACGACTTTGCCGCTCGTATGACACAGATATTAGGCGGGTTCGAGTCAAACAACCATGCGCCAGCGGCGATAGCCAATGAGACTTATAGTCCACAGATTATAAAAATAAAGTATCAATAGGGCAATTCGATTATTTTTGATGCATCTGAGAGTTGGGACCCGGATGGAGATGAATTGAAGTTTAAATGGTTGGACTACCGAGGCGTGATCCAACAATCGGTTGGCAATATCATTGATATAAGCAAGGATGTCACTATCCGTGCATTGGATAGTAGAGGTAGTGGTGTTGAAATACTGCCTCACCGTAACATCGTCAATATTCATTCTATCAGATCTTTAGGGATAAAGTACTAACTCCTTCAGACTATGCATGTATTCTTACACGTTCAAGATGTTCAATGTATGTCCCTGACGATATATCGGCGTTTTACTCTAAGTTCTGTTATATAGAATGAAGTATTGTGACTAGACTGCAGAAAATGGGTCCATTGGTACGGTTTCTGACTTTTGGACCTACTTAAAGGAGATTTATAATGCAAGGCCGTTTTACAGTCACTGATTAACTGTGGTAGTTAGTCTGAATAAAGTAGGTGTAGTATATATAGCTAGTGTAGTTACTAGTAACAATGAACCGGTCTGTGGCACATGCCCGCCCAATTGGGGCACAGTTGGGCCGGAGATAGCAGTTGGTTGCTGGTGCTGGTGCATAGCCAATGCCTTGGCACGTGATTGTGACAGCAATACGCCTAATTTTAAGCAGACCAACTCTACTGTTTGCTGGCTACCGTAACACGCCTGTTCTGACAACCCGCCCGCATTTTTCTGAATAAACCGTTAGGCAAGGTTAGGCCTTGCTATAATGTTTTATGCAGATACAAAATTTAAAAGGAATATATAGTATGCTAAATGCTTGGTGAAACCAATTTAGAGTTTTCTTTGTGCTATTCTAATCTACTTTAACTGTATTGTTCTTCATGTGCTACCTCAAAAGTCAAACTAGGCTCACGGTCCTTGGTTTCAGCCGTGCCTTCCAGGATCCTGTAGTAAATTGCATCGTGATATACTGCCTGTAATCCACGTTCTGGCCAGGGACCTCTTCAATATCAAAGCGAGAAAGCACATTCGCTGTTACCATTCTCATTTCTGCCCATGCAAAACTGCTTCAATTAGCTCTGAAGTCCTTCCCAGTTAATATGGATCTTACTTAATACCAATACACGAATGTTTGCCACCCGAGAAAGGGTAGTATGCATCCATACTTATGGGCAGTTAGCATTGCCTTGCCTGTTGTTAGTTGGGGGTTTTGAGCTCACTTAGGTGCTGGAGCGTCTCCTCTATCCTCAAGCCATCTCTCCGGCCAAAACCTCTCCGCCTCAGGCCACCATTCTTCGTTTCTCATCAACGCTCTATAGCTCGCCGATACCACTGTATGCGGCGGCAGTTCCTACCCACAACAAATTCACCCAGCTGTTCCCCGTCCGCCGCCCCATTTCGCTCGCTATGGGGTGCAATCTTAAATTTTCTTTAATGCATGCATTCAGATACTCATACCTCGGGTCGGTGCGAATTGTTTTGCTAGTAATGATTTTTGAATTCCTGGCCAGAGGTGGGAGCGTGGATAGCAGTTTAGCCTTCACTACGGGATTGCGGGCAAGGGAAAGGAAGAGAGAGCCTAGCGTGCCGGATGTAGTTTCCGAACCAGCGAGCAGGATTTCAGAGCCTTGGTCGACGATATTTCGAGTAGACATCTTGACCCCTGTGTCCGGTTTTAAGCCCTCATCTATCAGGTGTTGGAGCAGGTCTGGGCGGGAAATTGAATTGGATAGTTTGCGTTTTTGGACGATTACGTCGATTGCCTGGATCTATGTTAGGATTTATTTTGAGCAGGAAGAGAAGGCGGCGAGGGAAGTGATTGGCACTTACTTTGATCATTTGGGCCGGCCAGTCGAATTCTAGATGAAGGCCGAAGGGACGAAGAAAGCGTTTGATGTAGACGACCTGAGGAGTCATAGTGAGCGATTTCAATTCGAAATTATATACTGGAAATGTACCTGGTATCTCCTGCTCAACCCGTTAAAAATAGCAGTAGGTATCGACTTCCACACCTGCTCTTCCACACCCTCTTCTGCTCCTTTCTCTGGATTCGTCTGGCCAAAGCCTTTTCCAAATGAGCTTTCTCCCATGATATCAAGCGCCACATTGTGCAAATCTTCCATAAAGTCTGTTTCTATGCCTGAGATGGAGGCTTGCAAGGGTTTTGCATCTATAAGGTTTTGGTATTTGTTGATTAAGTCTTGGATGCAGTTTTGGAAGAGTGTTTCGAGGTTGTCAATGTAGGAGACTGTGAACGCGGGTGAGAGGAAGCGTTTAAGTCTCTTGTGTGGCTCATAGCGTCTACCGTAATAAGCATGAGGAAATTTCAATAGACAATATCAACTTACATTTCACCAAATAGCCCGGGACTAGTTCTATCCCGTGATATTTCGGCATACATAGCTACTTTAGGCAAATCTTGCGTTACCAAGATTTGTTTTATTGCCTCTTTGTCCGAGATCCATACTTGACGTGGGCCGAGGCGGACAATACTGCCATAACTTTTATGGCTTTTCTCTGCTAGCTTCCAGATTCTGCCTGTAGAGAAGCCGTAGCGAAGATGGACAGTAGTAAGTGGTGCATACCATGGTCCAGGGATTTGGGAAAGAGGCGAGAGGTAGGCTCTGAATGTCTTATAGATACGCAAGAGGAGGGAGAGAAGAAGCAAAAGAGCTATAGCGAGCCTGTAGCCGATAAATTCCATCATGGGTTCATAGAAAAAGTAGTATGAAGGGATAATAGATCAGATTTTGAGCAGCTATATATTAGGACCCGATCAAGAGAGTAGGTAATTCTGAGAAGAAAGAGAAATATGAAGCTCAGAAAGGTGTATGAGGAGGTAATAGAGGGGATAACTGTTGTTCTTAGGAAGATCTGGGGGTGGCCAGTGCTTCGATAGGCTGTATCAACTTAGCCCAAGAACTCCACATCTTGACTGGCCTCCTCCGGCTAAGGTAGGACGAGTAAGGTATCTGTGTATTCCGTGATAATACCAGCTGTATTCCTTTTGCACATGCAGCTAATAAACGGAGCCGCCCAAGTTGACAAGTAAACTATGAGTAAAGCTTATTTCATGCTCTACATCCTATACATTATGGATATGAAGATCTTATATAAATATAAGTTACTTTAAGTTTTAATTTGAATTTAAATTTGAACTAAAGCATTGCTTGACTAGTTGATTCATCAGCATATTATACCGTACTTTAAACTCAAGAAAATTCTTAATACTATTCAAGGAAAAGTCCAAGTACTATAAAGTGTGTAAGATATAATTAATTTGTATTACTAAATAACAACTCGAACTTAAAAATGTTGCTAAGTAGAGCGTTAATTATGAAGCAGAGCTTTTTGTATATTTTTATTTTTATTTTATCAAAATAAAAGTATATACAGTAAATCGAAATACCAAAATTATTTAAATTATATTTGGAATGCATGAAATATTATATTAAACACTTTTAGTAAAAATCCTATTGTCGGAACGCATGTAAATAGATCACGTGAACCACATATCCCTTAGCAGGAAGATCACAACCCAATTGGTGGCTATGTGGACCCTGAATTGTCCTGTTTAGTGTAAGAACAAACAAACTTTTTCCCATTCCTGGATACTACAGTGTCCCCCACTTAATAATCAAGAAAAACAGGTTGTCTCCAATGTTATAGCAGGGATAATTTCACTAATTCCAAATTGGGGACAGGATAGTTTTAAATGACATGCGGCCATGCGACAGAAGCAAGGCTAGACAAGGGTTGAGTCCAGTCAACAAGGAGAGATATTACACACAGTGATAAAAGGGGCCGTGTGTTCCTAGGGAGGATAGAAACTCAGTGAACTCCTACTTGAGGTACAAGTCATGCGTTTCCTGACCGCCACTCTATTAAAGTTTTTAGAAGCGCTGGAGAGCAAGCTGTTACAGTGAAGCACCAAGGGTTAGAAGTTTGAGTCCTAATCCCAAATGAGATAAAGGTCCGTCCAAAAGTGAACTTTAATGTCATGAATCAGTGTTTCGAATCTGCGTTGCGTTTCTATAACTATAAGGAATAAGTCAAAAACAACTGAGAAATAAGAGAAAGATAAGGGTATAAGATAATGTCTTAAAAGCGAATTACAATCACAGAATTACGAATGACGAAATGTTTGAAATGTATAACATGACCTGCCTCTATAAAGCAACGCAATCTACTAGCACAATCCTTCTACTTCTAGCAAGATATTTTTGTAAATGCCGAAAAGAAATCTTCCGAACCTGTTTGAAGGCGCATGAATGAAACATTACTATGCATGGAGAAGTTCTTCGGCCACCCTAACAATTCACAACAAAAGTTTAATGGGCTAAAGTGACGAAAGTCCGAGGATGCGAAAGGATGAAAAGGTCACAATAAGGAATACCGGAGTGCAGGAAACACTAACACTAATTATCCGAGGTTTAGGCGGTTCACTCGGCATAAGTCACAGATTAGAGTTTTATAGTATTACTAAACAGGGGCACAATCATGAGGACCAGAGAATTTGAATATGTACTCCAGCAAAGACATGAGTCCTCTGTTACGCACACACTTTGAGAACCCCACTTATGGCCGCGGTATTCTGCGGAGATCTCGCAATGGGCCAGAAACGTTTCCAAACAGTCCCTACTGGCACACCTCTATCAACCCATCCGCCAACGCTATTCCAGCCGCTCCAAATCCGCAAAGTTACGTTCCACAATCGAATATGGCTATCACCTATGTGTATGTATTCCTCCTCTGATGGTCACTTGAACGACTTGCATCTCGTCCACTATGGAGGGTATGCACTGCGAGGTGCAGGTTTGACGATCATTGAAGCAACTGCGGTGCATCGCCACGGTAGAATCTCACCTAATGATGCAGGGATTTGGGATGATAGTCACGTTGCGGGCATTAAGAAAGTTGTTAACTTTGCACATTCTATTGGACAGAAGATAGGAATTCAGCTAGGCCACGCTGGAAGGAAAGCCAGCACTGTTCCGCTGTGGAAGTTACCCGGGGCTAGGAGCTCTGTTTCTGATGTGAGGGAAGGCGGGTGGCCTGAGGATGTGAAAGCTCTAGTGCGGTTCGATTGGGTGATGGATTTGCTCTTCCTAAAGAATTGTCACTTGATGAGATAAAAGAAGTAGTTGAGCAGTTCGGTGCAGCTGCTAAGCGGGCGGTGGATGCTGATATAGATACATGGCGCCCACGGATATCTTTTGTCCTCATTTTTGTCTGCTCTAAGCAATCTTCGACGCGATGAGTATGGCGGCTCTTTCGAAAATAGGACTCGACTACCGATCGAGGTCGTTCGAAAGATTCGTTCCGTCATTCCTGGAGGGATGCCGCTCTTCTATCGCATATCAGGCACGGAGTGGACAGAGTATCCGAATTCGTGGAAAATTGAAGACACTATCCGCTTCGCGAAGCTTCTAGCTGCTGAAGGCGTTGATTTGCTCACGGTCAGCTCAGGTGGCATGGATGCTAGTCAAAGAATATCAGCAGGACTGGATTATCAGGTGGAGCTTTGCAACCAGGTTAGAACAGCACTACTCCTAGCCAACATCTCATTGCTTGTCGGAGCCGTGGGTCGAGTCACCAATGGTGAGCATGCCAGAGGGATTGTTGAAGGTAACCCAGCAAAGGCGGATGTAGTTCTGGTGGGACGGCAGTTCTTGAGAGACCCATCGTGGATTTTGAATGTTGCAGCGCAGATGGGAGTTGATATGCAGTGGCCGCTGCAATATAAATTAGGAAAGCCAGGAACAGCAAGTCGTCTATA
>CAKJVC010000078.1:0-60394 GCA_918026815.1 Chalara sp. BL73 | reverse complement strand
CTCACCCTGACCCATGATTGTTGGCTGGATGTGTCAGAGTGTTAATTGGATCACGAAGAAGCCAACCACGGGCTGCGGCTAGCCCTATGCACTAGGGACACAAACACGAGAGAGGGAGAGAGAGAAAGATTAGGGGAGAAGGGAAGGTTGGCCAAGCAAATACGGGTCAGCCTAAAAACAGCAGTTTTCAGGTACCATCTGTTCGGGGTTCTGCGGGCATGGCATGGCATGGCCGAGCGTGGTTTTGGGGCAAACGCTGATTCATTTTCGTATGCTACAAACAGCATTATTCACAGCCTGACGATGTCCATTCTGATGGTGATGCTTCTAGGCTCACCACAACGATAATAAAAAGGGATGTCCTTTTTTCTACGGTGGAAACCAGCATCCCTGTCAGCATTGGATTGTTACAGTGGCTGAACACCCCGAAGGACGCCTGAAGGACCAGTGGGAATACAAATCTATTGGTTCGGTCTCCCTACAGTATAAGACCCCTATGACCACTATGACTACTACCCTTTTGCGGACCCCTTTGATCTCCTTTGGGGTACTCGCTTTTACCCCAATCAAGCGCCCCATCCACCTATTGTACTATGCTATACCATAGCAGTAGTACAGGCCTCCCAGAGGAGGCACAGCCACCCCTCCAGCCCTTAACGCGCCAACCAACACGAACATACGATTAGGAAATCCAGCTATTTCAAGAACATCGTGCATCCATCGCATCGAGACTCGTGGTTATGTCATAAGATGCTTATCCACATCCAGCAAATGCCCGTCATTCACATTCTTCTAAACAGTATTTTCTACGAGTGCCTAGTTGCTTCTTTGCAAAAACCTTTTTTGGGCCCATCACGAGCGGGGACGAGCCGCCTCCTGAAAACAAACAATAATAATTTAGTCAGGCCGAGTACAGGCACAAGAAGGGCACAGCAAAATGCCAAATCCTCTCAAGCCCATTTCGGCGTCGGTTCTCGGCTTCCCTCTCCTCCAATTCGCCCACCCGCATTGCCTTCCCGTTTCACCAGGGTCTCAAGTCTTTCAGCGCCGAGGCCAAACTCCAACGAATAAATTTCTTTTTGCCCACAAAACAATTTTATTTTGCATTTTATCCAATATGAGCAACGCCTCGTGATCCAGGTGAAAATGGAATTTCCAACATCAATGTAGTCTTGAAGGCATAAACTCCTTCAATAAGGCCGCATTTGCCTCGCGAGCACTTGGCGAGGCTGTCTTGGGACCTTGGAGCCTCAGGCTTTCACATGACTCTTGCCATGGATACGAAGCCATCGGCTCACTGTGAAGCTTTCCCGCTGATCGCAAAGCGTTGAATAGAAATAAAATAAAATAAACATTGGTGTTGCCAGATTGTCATACCATGCCGTTTCGCTCACGTTGCTCAAAAATGTATTTGCCTCCACGCTCGAAGCAGTTTCCTCTATTCGACTAGTTCCGCCGGCCCTCCGCATATACGCCTTGTATACGAGCTACCATGGCGATATTGCTCGTTTATAGCCCAACTTTTCGCTCTTGATTATGGCACGTCTTGGTCCTTTTCTATCGATTATATATCCCAAGCCGGGGTTTTCGCCCTGACAATGGGGAATGATGTCAGAGTAGCTTTGTAAATACATCAAGAGGCCAGGGCATAAGCCGTATTGTACTCGGCCAGAGTAGCCAGAGTGTAGTTCTTGTGATTATTCGCATATGAGCCGTACAAGGTCATTACGGACGTGACACCTCGAATACGAAATCAAGTCAGTATGGTGCATGGTGGTAGCCACTTTAGCATTGCGGTGTTGAGGGGCTTGCATTCGCTCACTTGTCTTCACTTCCATAGAGCAAGCAACTTCTCCGGGCAATAGGTCATTGTTTCTAACATCTTTAGACGCAAGGCTCCTTAGTATTTTAGCTCATTGCTGCAGTGAGGCCATGGCCTCGATATCCAGGTAGTAAATTGATGTCAACGGCAAAGATCTCCGGCTCTGAACTTGCATCTGGCTATTCAGAATGTTCGTACCATGCACAGCGTACGCGGTTGTTACAAATTTCCCTGCTAAACCCATTGGCATCTGCGGTTTGAATTCATCAGGATCATGTTGAATATGCGACGAATGAGGCAATATATGAGCCGTGGTGGCTCCTATTGAGCATGTTAGTATGATATTGCTAAGTTTTGAGGACCACGGATCACAAATACTTAATGCTTGGTCTGGACAGACAATATTGCGAATGCTAGCCTTGACGATATGTAAGATTCATGATATGCCGAGCGGAGAAGCAGGCTGCAAACTTTAGGCTTCACAAAAGCAACGCCCCGGCTCATTGCCTATCTCCGGCACATTATCCTTCAACGACAGACTCCGATTCTTCTCATCTGATGAATAGGAACCCTCGCTCCATCAGAAGGATTCGGCAGCGTAGCCTCCCACCTCTGTGCCCTCGCCATGGGATGCCTCCTCAGATAATATCCATCTGCCATCTTCAACCGCGTCTCACGCCGCTCGCTCAGGTCTTCGACATCCCACGGCCAATGCTTCCCCAAGATCGCCGCTGCAAACCCCCTTCCCCACGAACAAACCTTGATCCAGTCCTCTTCCGCCGTCTCTTCCAATGCCCCGATCTTGAGTCGCGTTGATCGCGATTTTGGCAGAAGACTGAGAGAGGGACCTCGTGCCGTATCAAATCATCCACCGTGCCGACCCAGCCATTCCCACCCAACGGCTCCCTTTCCATCACCGTTGTCTGGCCCTTCGCCTAGAGAACTGGAGCCGCCCTTTCCTGCCCCGGCGCCGACGAAGTTAGCCGTGTAGATGTGGCAGATTGGCAGGTCGGAGCGGCCACTGCTGGCGGAACGCAGGGCGGGGATTGGTAAGGGACTGGCGCATAGCCACGCGCGGTAGTACGGACCTGGCCGAAGCTGCCGGGTGCGAATCGCCCTCTTCCAACGAGGTTTGGTCCCCCTTGTCGGTTCACCTTAAGGAGAAGGTCGAGAGGCTGCTGGTTTTCTGTCGGGACAGTAAGCTTGAGTTTGTATTCACGCCCGGTTGTTTGGTCTCTTTTGCTTACATGAAAGTTTTATATGGGGATGCGAAGACCAGCGTTGAGACATTATGCTCTGTACACTCCGAGCCTAATCAGAGGGGTTTACGAACATGGTGTAAGTTCTGATATATATACAGTATATTAGTTCCAACTCATTCCCATTCAATGGCTACAAGGACCCATTCGCCAAGTTGCTGAGTGATAATTCCTCTAACATCCGTCGAAACACCAACGAAAGCGAAAGCCGCGCTTCTCAGAACGGTTCGTAAATTTCCCATACCAACGAGCATATAGTCTACAGGCGCGAACGAGCCGTGCCAGTTGTCCTCGTCAAGCGGGTACCTGTATTCTATGCTGCGCGTCCCGTTCCGCGTTCCGGTCTTGACATGTTCATATCCGGTCGAGCCTGGATGATGTGGTCGCCGTCGATCGGTTGCTGTACCCCTTTTCCTGCCGTACGTCCCACCGACCTATTTTCTTTCAATTTTGCGAATCGTTTGATCTGCTGCGTAGCTTACGCTTAAGGTACCCGCAAGAAGGTGGAGAAGGCTTGCCGTCGGATTCTCAGGACGGCGGATTTAGACTCCCACCCGAATATGTGGCATGATCAAAGCCGACGTCATAGGTTTGTTGATGAAGTGAGCTTGGGGGAACGTATGATCACTTGACCAAGGCGGTAGTGTGCTACCCCTAGGTGAGAGGCTTCTTGACATCGGGGAATCCCTCCACTTCGTAGCCCACATCACGTCACCGAACATGCTTTTCAGAATGAACGCTGTATGGCAGGACCTGACGCGGCAAGAAATCAATCACAATGCAGCAACACAAGACAAAACTTGGAGTCAACCTCAATTAATATTGGTAGCTGCTCTATATTAAATTATATGATTAAGGCCGCTTCGTAATGGGTCTACTTTGAACGAAGCATGTCTAGGAGCCGTCGCGGCACCAGGTACGGCGTTTTAGCGTTGCCCGTTGATCAAAGCTGGAGGTGGCGGTCTATCTATGTTTAGTTCTTCATCTAAAACAATACGGAAGACGACTTACATTCATATTGGGCTTCTTGGTTGATGGTGCGCTTCTTCTTTTTACACACGCCAGTCTCTATGGGCTCGGAAGAGGTTGTGGATGTGACTGAAGGTACCGCGCTTGTTGAGGTCGGCGCTGTCGTCGTTGTCGTGGAAGGCGCGGCGGTCTTTTTCTTGTACAAGCTTAGCCTGCTACCGGCACCACTGTTCGTCCATAGTCAGCGTTGTCTCTTGCACTTCAATCTTACTAACAGAAATGTTCTTACCAGAACTGAGCGCTGTTGCCAGGGCAAGTAAAGGAGCATTCGCTGGCTTGGGTCGGCCCGCTGCCTTCTCCGAGGGTGTTTCCACAGTAGCATTCCCGACCATACTCAACACCGAAGTACGTGTAGGCGCTGCAGACTGCCTCACACTTGTCGATTGTCATAGCATCATCATAGTAAGTTGCGCTGTCGAGAGCATGACCTTTAGTACCCTCGGTATAGCATCCCAACGCTTCATATTGAGAAGTTGAGGTTGATGTTGGAGCTGGTGCGGTAGAGGTGGTCGAGGTGGGCTGAGAAGACGGTTTTGTGTAGACGTTGAGACGATTTCCCGCACCACATATTTGACTGGAGTTTCCTGGACAGTTGAAATTGCAGTCGCTCTCAGGTGCCGTAAGACTGCCTGAGTCCAGAGCATTTCCACACTGAAATATTACATCAGCACTGTCTACAACTTTTCTGACGACATACAAGAGACCTTGGACAGGCCATGGTACCCTCCCATGATCGACGAAGATTCAGGAAAAGATCTACATACCCAGCACTCCCGGCCATATTCGACACCAAAAACATTAAACGAGCCGCAAGCAACAGCACACTTCTCCAGGGTCATGAGATCGTCAAAGTACGAACTCGCGCTCAAAGCTCGTGCATTTGAGGGCTCGGTGAAGCATCCACTGTAGGCGTACCCCAAAACCTCGGTTGGCTGCTGCACTTCAGTTGCTTCAACCGGCTGCCCGTTTGCTGTCGAGAGCAACAAAGCACTCGCCAGCACGGCGCACGTGGATCGCATATTTGCAATTGTCAACAACTGAAGAGCAAGCTGTTGGTGGGATTAATGATTAAGCAGGCAAGGAAGGATTGCGATGATCAACGGCACGCAACAATTAAAGACTGACTAGAGCTAGAGGCCGTTGAAGAGGAAAAGAAGAGACATGCGACAGTTTAAACACTGATGGAGTTATCCATAAACCCTAGCACCCACTGTGCAGGATTGACCCTTGGTTACATCGACTGATTGCTGAGCTTCTATTGCTCCCAGGACCTGGCTTCCGTAACATCTGGCGAGTTCGACTACGTGAAATCCTTGAGTGGATCATGAACATCGAGCCAAGTGCCAGAACGATAACGGTTTTTCCTTGTCCAATACATGGTGCCCCATCAACACATATACGTGCCAGGCCGTATCCAGACTCTCGAGCTTATGGTGATCTCGCTAAATGCTGGAGGGAGCCGCTTCCCTGTGGAGCAATAATCTACACAATTCGCCCGCCCCTGCCAAGGCCCATTCACCAGAATCCCCCGGTGGGGGGGCGTGGACTCTTCCGTCGGATCCGGAGATGAGACAACGCGTTTATGCCACGTTCTCAACATTTTGCAGATATCGTAGCGATCATTCCATCAAGAGAATATGCCTGAGGTGCAGCTTAAGTGCCAGCAAAAATTACAATGCTCCTCGAGTTTTTTAATGAAAAGCGAGAGAGCTAAACACTTACCAGCATTCCCGGGTGGATAGCCGGGTATATCCCACCGTCGCAGTAGTGCTCATACGGGTGATGGAGCCCAGCGGCGCTAGCCTCAGGAAAAATGGGCAAGAATATGGAATGTACGTGTTTCAATATTTCAAAAAGAAAAAAAAGGGTCCTCTCACTTAAAATGCCTCGTAGAAGTTTAAAATATATTGCTCTCACAACTGTCCAAGGCTTGAACACATTAATACGCCAAGGATTCCCAAGCCCAAGCGCAATTGGCCGAGTCACAAAAGTTTAACGGCAAGCAAGCGAAGCTAAGAATGGAAATAGGTATTCAGGAGAGCTTCGCTTAATTTGAACCGCAGGCCATTGCCCTGCCTGAATGAAATTGCATCCGTTGCAGCTTTACCTACTGATCGAATGTTCCCAGAAGCTTGGGATGGGCCACAGCACAGCGCAGAACTTTGGTAAGCTTGCAAGGCAATAAATGCCTTTGCCCTCTCCAGTCAAGCAGCTCTTTGCACCTTGCGGTTTTGGCAAGGAATACTAGGCTTATGCGCTTTTGATCGAGGGGAGAGGATAACGAGTAGACGCTAGATAAGTACGTTGTTTGCAGGCCGAAGGGCAGTCAGCGTGCTGACCGTGGCCTGTTTGGATATGGAGAAGAGTCTTTTGGCAATAGGTTCAAGAAGGCAGGATGTTCTGCAGTTCTGCAGCTGAACATGCACGCATGCATCTCAGAGCTTTATCCTTGTCTTAAGCCATCGTATCACTGTTTCCTCTCCATTTTCTTTCGTACCGTATCACCCTTTTCCTGCCCGTCTGTAAGCTGAAACTTCCGTCCAGTATATTTAGCTTCTGTTCCATGTGATCCGCTGCTGTAGGAAGCGATCATTCCGGGGAAACGTCTGTGGGAGTCAAGATTCAGCGAAATAGAGTCTGCCATTAAAATTTCTTTTTGGGGATTGTATGAAGGACTTCGCGTTAGATCACTCCTCTGTTGAAGAACGCCTTAATGTCAGGTTTATGTGACACCTCCCTTAGTGGTAGTGTGCAATATTGCAGCAACTGAGATAGCAACGTGGAAAGTCACCGCTTGGGTGGATATAACATCGCCCGTGTGCGGGGTAGTATTTGAAGCGGGGTAACTCTGGAAAGGCGTTCGTTCCGCATAGGACAAGATGAGTGGGCTTTGTTTCTGCTGGAATGTGTATGTCTTTCTTCTCGCTTCCCTAGTGCTATATACGCCGCAGCTCTATTCTCTGTCCGTAGTTCTAACTTTTATTATTCGTTTCATCCCTGCTCTTTATAGTTGTCCACTTGGGATCTGTGTTTGAGTTTCTGGCACAATTTTAAGGACGGAGGCGGGATATTTGAAGGAGGAGGAGGAAGAGTTGCCGCTTTGTTTGGAGGAGAACTTGGTATAGTTCTTTTATCTGTTGAGAACTGTTACTGAAGCATTGTAAATCAAAGCCAGGGGTAATAAAGCAGGCGTTGGGCGACTTCTGTTCAGGCATGTTAGTATTTGAACAACAAAGACAAGGCGGCCTTTCAAAGACGATAAGAGAAGAACCTGGTATCTCCTGGTGCCGTTCTTGTCCTCGTGCATGAAGAAGCTTCCAGAAGTCGATCTGGCTGGTGCGGGGTAGCGGCGATAGTTAGAAGATGGTTGTTATTAACAGCCTCGCGGAATGTGTTTGCCTGGCTGTAGAAAATTGGGAGAAGCTTGAGGGCAAATTCAGCCGCACTCACTATGATCTGACAACGTGTTTCTTCACGATCTTGACAACAGTTCACGCCACTCCATAATAAGATGTTAGCTTCTGGTTTTCATCTTTCATCTTAATGTACAGCCGGCTACTTTTGCGGATTTTTCCGCACGTAACTAATGACGTCGAGGTAACATGCTGATCACCAACGGGTGCGGGCCATAGAGTAGTGAGAAAGGAATGCAGCTTCTCGAAGTAGCCCTTGTGCCACAAGTCTCTATTATATTACACCCAAGTCTGGCCGTTCATGTACTTTGTCGTTACTACGGAATAGCATAGATTGTTTGATGACTGCCTCTACGGTTTGGTGATTACTGGCCCCAGTTCCGTACCACCATGACACTTCCATACTCCTATTTCCCAAACTGTATAATTGTGCCTGTACGTAAAGACAAGTACTTGCTGCTGAAGAAGCCGGATATTCGAAAATCTCTACCGAGTTGATCGAACGCAATATGGCCAGCATAAGATGATTGCAACCAACACATTCTTCTATCTGCAAACCTGTCAGCTCTGTGCGCTTCATTTAATGTATTTCAGCTAGCCCAATATACTTATACGTGTTCTGTTTTTGCAGAGCCGAGTTGACGACATCGCAGAAGTTTCGACATAGAAAGAAGAGCGTGCGCAAAAACACTGGAGTTACGCAAACTATCCTTCTGCCATAGCGCACGGCAGCACGATGGAGATCTTCGAGCGTTTCGGATTGGAAATTGTTTTAATAGAGGCAAGGAGATGGGTTAACTGTCGGCGTTAGGTTTAGAAAAGGCTACGTTATGGCGCGCGCCATTGCACCTTCGTCTAATGTTTAGTTCTTGGATGATTCCTGCAGGAGAACTGCTGACGATCTGCGTCGGATATTCAATTCATGGAGTTTAATGTGATGAGAGATTACACCCGTCAGTTAATTTCCCAGATTCTCCTACAGCCCCCGATCCAAGGTATCCTTATGTATGGAATCCATTATCTCCAAGACTTGCAACTATTCTTAAGGAGTTCTTACCAGCATATATATTCTGCATTCGCTCTCCTCGGCTGGACATGCCTGAGATATTCCAATGATCCGTTATCCTTTCCAGCTTAATCTTTTGAGGAAGATCATGGCACGCGCCTGGCTCCCCGGTGTCTGTAGCTACAATCATGTTACTAGATACAAATTGCACTTCTCCTGCTCCCTTTTAAACTCTACCTCGTACTCCCAATTTCTATGTTCTACAATACCTCAGCCCAGTCTGGGATGTCCAATTTCGCAAAATAACAGACGAATGACCGACTAGTCATTCCGTGCAGGTTGTGTAATAAGTGCTCCTTCTGTAAAGATAGACAAGCGGTAAAATGTGAAGGCGAGGAGACCGCTGGTATCGAGGACTTCCCTAATGATATATCTATTTTGACAGGAAGAACAATAGTGTTGAATACTTGATACCCTGACTTAGGCAAGCTCGCAGAGACCCATTATCTGCTATAGAACCATCTGGATTCGTATCGATAACTCCCCCGGGGTGAACATAATTTCGATGAGTTTATACTACCGGACGACTCAACAAAGTGGGTTCCCAGGATTTCAACCTCAAAAACACACCCCCTGAGCTCAGGGTGAAGTAGCAATAAACATCCAAACCTCGATTTGCTCTTCCAGGAGTCGCCACCAAGCTATCGATGCAGTAAAAATATATCCAATGGTACGTAATTCCTAACAAATAATGCAGCAGCTGGCACGATTTTCTGTATTTGCTTACCAGATAATTCATTCTCTCAAATGTCTAGATCTCCTAAGGCTACATTGGCTAACACCATCAGATGTATGCACAAGCTCAGAACGTTGCAAATTCAACGGCGGGTAGTGCTGCTGCTGCCGACGCACCACCACCACATCCCGGAGTCTTGGGTGCACACAACACTCCAGGTGTTGCTCTCGCTCAAATGTCCTATCCGTGCTGCCCTGGATATTATGAATCACACCCAGGCTCTGACGAAGCCGAGGGCGTCCTTGATATGGGACTATTCAGGCGCAACACCGAAGGGCAACTCTTAATTGTTGAGGACACCATGTATGAGCCTGTCGACCTCACGTAAGTCTCAATTTTCACATGTAATAAGCAAGAAAATCAAGATGAAGTATGTCGAGCTGACTGATCACAGCATCCCCAAGGAACTCGTCACGATTATTGTAGGTCCTAACGACGACCCCACTGCTTTCATGCTTCATAGGAGTATTGTTTGCGATGCCTCACCCTACTTCAACGCCGCATTCGCGGGAGACTTCTCAGGTACGTCTCATTTATACTTGCCGTTCCCTGGGAGGAAACCAGCGGCACCACACGCCTCGCAAGAGCATTCTCAGATGCCCACTAGCCCTCTAGACATGTGTTACACGTTGGTCCTTCTGATTCTTGAGAATATGTGCTAACAGCCCTCCGGAAGACGACATTCAATCCATGCGTATTACCGATGTTGATGCCAAGACATTCGGTCTCGTTGCACACTTCATCCACCATCACGAGATCAGGGGTGTAGAGTTCATTGATGTCCCCTTGAATTACAAAATTGATGCCGATGTCAATCTCCCCGTCCTCGCAAAGCTCTGGGTTTTCGCGCAACACGCCCTCCTACCCACACTGCGAAACTTAGCCATTAACGCCATGGCGTCGCTTTTGCTTCACGAGCCCTTCGAACGCGGTGTCTTGGAGCTTCAACGATTTGTCTATGGTGCGGATGACGACCTTGAGCAGCTTAAGTTGTTGTTGGAGGCTTTCTGGTCGTGCTATGCATCGAAGTCACAGCTGGCAGAGCATATCGATTCCTTGCCTATGGAACTGTTGCAGGCGGTGTTAATTTCCTCTAAGAACGACGGCCTGGGAGAGGGCGCTTCCGCTAACCTCCTGCACGTCTAATCTGAGTCGGGGCGATGATATATTATCGTTCGACTGCATGGATGTCAAGTGGACGGATATCGATGGGTATAGTCATCATACAATGAGGTATGGGTTGTGGTGGAGAGTGGAGCTTAGGGGGTGGCAGTTATGCACATTCTCACCCCAGGCTCGTATATCATAAATGAATACAGAAATCTTCCACCAACACCTTGCCTGCAAGCGACCCTTTCATACGTGATATAAGCCAGAGCAAATCCAAATACCCACATGAATGTCTCAACCATTACTCTACACTGTGAAGAGCACATAATCAGCACATCATTAGAGAAACATAAGTTTCTTGTCAAGATCCTAAGCATCTAGTTGTTTCAAGAAACCCGGCGGACGCACAGTGGTGCCCCAAAGAAATATATCGAAGCGCCATGAAACAGTACATCCTTGAACCGTAAAGAATGGCGAGTGGAAGACTATTCTCAAAGTGCAAACACCCATCATGCGTTCTAGCTTGGGACGTGGCGCTTGACTAAGGGTAGAAGAACCAACTGAGGTAAAATCTTTATGCAAAGTAATAATGCTAACAAACTTTTTGAGTCGTCTCAAATACAACATTAAATCGAACAAGAAAATCGTGATTGTTCCGGTACGATTGGGACGAAGCTACCAGCAAGCAGGACAGAAGCCGGATCTGGAAAGGAATGTAAACGGAGCTTAGCTGAGTAAGTACGCACAACCCAGGTGTAGCAATTCGAAGTAAACAGGTTCCAAACCTAGGACCAAACTGTTGTCCGAAAAAAGAGAAGTTCATCCCAAGGAATCGGTGATGAAACGGGACAAAATATTTCATTTCTCAACCTACATATTTCTCCCTCCTGTAACCATTAATACTTGTCCTGTGATGTAAGAAAATAACGGACTCGCTACCGCCAATATACTCTGCGCGGCCTCAGTCGCCGTGCCAGGCCTGCCCAACGGAATATCAGCATACGCATTCTCCTTCAAAGCCCCCTTTCCGGTCGGGATACCAAGTGGAATCTTCGTTCCGTCCGGCGTTGTGGCAAAGGTGCCTTCTTCTTTCGCGGCTGTTAGCCTGGTTAGAATATGCCCAAAAGCTATCGAATTGGCTCGGACACCAAATTTTGGTCCCCATTCCTTGGCGATGACTTTTGTGAGGCCGTTGATCCCGGATTTAGCGAGACCGTAATTGGCCTGTCCTGCGTTTCCGTGAACACCAGACGTGGATGATATGTTGATGATGCAGCGTGGCTCTTTGTCTGTGACCCGGAAATAGGGAGCAGCTTCCCGAACGAGTCTAAATGGTGCAGTATTGTGCAGCGCTATTATGTTATCCCACTGCTTGTCTGTCATCTGTTCCGTACTGTCAGCCAAAGCTCTCTCCCATGTGCAGTTGAATAGATAGCCACAGCGTGTACCATACCTTATGGATTACACCATCCCAAGTATACCCTGCATTGTTCACAATGATATGAATCTTGCCATTCCCAAACTCAGCAGTCTTCTTCACAAGAGCCTTGATATATTCAGAATCAAGCATATCGCCAGGAACAGCGATTGCTGTCCCGCCGGACTTGTTGATGCTGTCCGCAACAGCTTGTGCCTTTACTGCTCTACGTCAGCACCAATCGCCCCAAAATAGAGTCCGCAGATTCTCACTGGCATCAATATCCTGAACCACCACCCTCGCTCCTTCATTCGCAAACAGGCGCGCTGCTTCGGCACCTATGCCTTGGCCAGAGCCGGTGATTATGGCGACTTGTCCAGCAAGCAATCCCTTAGGCCAGTTCAAGTGGCCCGCTATCTGATCTACCCGTTTGGATGCCATTGTAAAGCCGTGGAGAAAGGAAGGCACTCGCGAACCGGAGTATATGGTGACATCGTCAGGGGGGAATGAATTGAGTCCGTCACTGTTATAGATGTCGTCGTGTAAGCTCAGTTCCCCACTTCCCCGGATTGGTGGTTACCGCAGCCTCGGCAACAAACAACACCGAGCTCTTTGCCTGCTTTGGCATCCGAGGTCACTTGAATATCATTTTGGTCCCGGGCACTCATCCATAATCATACGGCAAGAGGTCTTTGATCATCATTTGAGTATCAAGAAGTCTTGTATAATCCGCCGCCTGCCCAAGCGGGTTGTTCTTCTGCTCTTGTCTTCTCAACACCCACAAAGAAAGTTCTTATGGATGCTTTAATAACTTGTAACTTCGTTGTTTTGTTAATTCAAGTAGCTGTTCGCGATAGCTTGCTCTATAGGGCAAGACGGCACAGGTCGGTGATATATTCATCAATTACACCCTTTCTTGAAATGGCAACAAGTAGTTCTAAGTATATACCCATGGGATAAGTGGACAGGGGGCAACATATCAACAGGCTATATGACCAAATTCTATCGTGAAGGTATATTTCCTCTGAGTCTTGGCATTCAAGAAGCTCTCATTTGAAAAGAAAAAATCTTGTAATGATTTCTGTACAAGGGCAGATAGATACCTAATGATTCGTGCCGACCCATTCTTGGCTCGTGTTGTGTAACGAAGTAATCGCAACACTACATGGCGAAGTCCAACTCGTTCAGGGTGAGCAAGATTAGCGGCATTTCTGAGAGTATCTTCACGGTTTTTCCTTGAGTATTGACGTCGTGATCCTCGTAGTTATTCTTTCAATCAAATAGACATTTCTGGAACTATTGGAATGAAAGCTATAGATCCAGCATGCCTAGCCTAGCCCAATTGCCAGCTTTGTGTCACACCGCTGTGCTCTTGCTGCTTGTATTTGCCCCAGCCGTTGCCATTGATACATCAGAAGTCTGCAACTACGATCTCATATATAGTCCTTTTACGCCATACTTCAAGCCATGGCGCAATGTCACAACATTAGGTGGTGGAAACGAAGATAGAGTAAAGTACGACATATGCTGGTGGTATGCAGATTGCTGTTTCAGCCTCATGCCAGAGACACGCAGACAGCAACACGCTGCCACAGGCCTCGTCATGGGGTTGATCCCGTTGATACTGAAAGATATCGCCTGGCCGCGGCGTCGTATTGCATTTGTTCCTCACCTGCTGCCTTGGTATGTCGAGACTCTCGTTCGGGCGCTTGGCCTAAATCCAGTTGTCGGTGGCATGTCTTCATCGGAAGGTATGACGTTTAAGAAGCGCTTTAAGCAACAGAAATCTCAAGCCCTGCTTGTAGCGTTGATTGTTCTGCTATTCTCGTCATATGGAGTGTTGGTGGTGGTCGAGTTATACTCAAAGCGGTCTGCGCTGGGTTGTTCAATGCCTGCATTCCTCGCAATCTGGTTCTTTGTAGCACTTATACCAGCTGCGGTTGAAGTTGCCGCAGCTCGATACCAGCAGCATCAAAAAGTATCTGTTCCGACTTCTGACACAACGATGCAGAGTGCAACCAAGAATAGACCTAGCGAGCATAGGTCAGATGACGTCAATCTCACAGTGTCCGCAGATAGCGTCCCGGGCGCGGAAAAAGGAATTGTCGTGCAAGTTTTCTGGGCGCTGTACTATACAGCTGGAACGTTAGTCTTCACCAGCATCATGATGGTGACTGTCCTTGAATTGGTTGTTTGGTTGCTTGCGGCATCGGCAACCACCATTGTATCGAAGATGTTAGGCTATAAGTTATGTGGACACTGGGGAACCGGACTACGAGGAGAGGAGGGGTGATGTGGATTGAGTATAAGATACTTTTCATACGGCCTCAACCATACGAATCTCAGTATCTGGTTTCAAGGAACTAACGAGGAGACATGACAGTTGATGTTGGAAGTGTAGGAGATTGAAACCATGAAGCATGAAAGAAGGTATCACTCGCAAAATAGATTGACTTGGACATACCATGATTCTGGCCTTTCGGAGCGCGCTGACTACGTGTTGAGTTAGATACCGCAAGAAACAGCGTATTGTTCTTACAGAATCCAGACGTTCTTTTGCTTTCCTTACATGGTCGACGTTGGAGGCTGACAGCATATCATTCATTCATACTTCACATTTTTACGTAAAATGGAATCAATCCCCTTGACGTTGCGTCACAACACTGGTAGAGTCTGCACATGGGGAAGAGGGAATCAAGGAGGCATTTGAACTTTTGCCACATAGGGTAGTACCGTCTTGTACTTTACATCTAACAAACGCTTGTCCACTATTATCAGCTACTCTTCCGAAACATTATTGGGTCTTCAATCTATGGCCAGACTTGGATCTCTTTTTAAAACCCTTTATGAGTGAAGAAAGAATATAGGACTTTACTCTAGTGTCACCGGCTTTCCCTAACTGGATTGCAATTCCAATGCCTACTAGAGGGAAAACTTTCTTGATCCTCTTGAGGGGAAGGAGCTGCCAGAAACAGACACCGATAGCCATGCTAGAAAGCACGTATATTGCAAGAACGTACCTGCATTGTTCAGAATGGATGTAACTCTATATCAGCTAGAAAGGATTCGAAAAGCGTGATTTAACTGGGCCATCTCACGAAAAAGGCACAAGTGTGCTTCAGTAAGCGCCATTCCTGCTGACGCCCGTTGATGATAGCATTCGCTATTCTTGTCTGCGTGATTCTTTTCCGCTTGGAAAACCTTTCCTGTTAAACAATGCGACGAAGGATCAAAAAATGTGGTTCATGACGCCGCACAAGGGCAGCTGTGTGCCCACACTTGACCTACTCACGACCGATACTGGTCATGACGACCATCGCTATTCCCTTCGTGGGCCAGCTTCGGTCCTAGCAGGTCGTTAGATCTGTGATCCGGAATATGCTTATTTCTCCACATATGTAGGTATCTCAAGCGCGTTTTGCAAAGCGCCAGAACGCATATATCCAGCCGCCACCATATGAAACACGACAGATTGCTCTATTTCTGTCAAGCAAACGGATCGTCTAAACAATAGAGATAGATTCGACAGGACTCGACCTTCGAGGGCTTGCATCGGCCGTCCTTGAGGTCGTGCTATTTCCAGTTCACTGAAATATGCTTTGTAAAGACGTTTGAAAATAGAACTCATGCTTGCCCATGCACCATGCACGTGTCCTGACGTTTCTCATGCATGGGCGCATAGCTGATTCGACAATCAAATCACATGAGGACCTATCCAGCCGCCAGGAAAAAAAAGGGTCGTGACATTCTGATGAGTAATTTCACAAATTGCGAGATTTGTTTCTTGAATTAATCTCGAGTCTCGGTATCATTTCAGCTGCATGGCTGGAATGGCATGATTTGTTTGGGCTTGCGTCCGAGGAGGGTGTGGTACAGACAGGGCTGCGGCTGGAAAGAAGCCATCACGGATGTATAACCTCTTTCTTTTCATCCTAGAACAGGCAGATGCATTCTACATTGTTGCCTTTTGACCCGTGTGCGCCTACCAATTCTAACGTTGGCAGGGTCTGTAACACATGAGAATTGAGTAGCTCATGTTGTGGTCCCTTGTGTGCACATACCCATACAACAGATAATTGTTGCTAAAGAGGACAAGCAAGCGGCAAAAGGCCGAACTATAGCTGGTAAAATGCGTTGGATGCAAAAGATGAAAATGGTGAAACATTGACAGGACAACGGCCTTTGTGATTGGAAGCTTCATGCTGAATTCTTGAATGTACAATAATTAAAAGTGACGGTGGCTGTAGTGATATTTGCCTTATATTTCAGGGTAAGAAAAAGGCCAAAATGCATAATTTGCATTATGGGGAGCGAAGGTAGCATGGTTAGCAGGGTGCGCTTATCTATCCTCCATTCCTCCCCATCATCGTCCGCCTCCTGAATCCGCTTCCCTACCACAGATCTTCCCGCCCAAAAGGCCACAGAATGCAATATTGCAACGCTACGCGGAACACACAGACACCAATACATCCAAAACTAGATCTGAAATGAGATGAGAAACATGGAGATTAAATTCCGAATAGGATTGCTTGTTTTGATACTATACTATAGAGTAAACAGAAATACTCCGTAAACCTTGTTCACCTTAAACAGCGGTGAGTTTACAGTTTCAGGGGCCGGCTTTTCCCAATCATGCTTGCGAAATTTAGAAACAGCTTTGATAAGGATCATCATCTGTACTATGTACAGGAGCCTGGTGCCCAGCGACTACAGGACAGCCTTGCTTAGCAAAGCCGCTTTGGTGAGAGTTTGGCGGTTGCTATTCTTTGGCACGGGAAGTGCGGTAACAAACAGTATCCGGACTTAGCAGCAATATATGTCATGGGAGGCTGGGAAGGATTCGGCCTCAGCGGGAGGATGATGGCACAGATTTATTTCTAAATTCATCATGTACGAATACTTGTTGACTTTTTCACGCAAGTGTTTGTCGCGACTGGCTGACTGCTTGCCAAAACGGTTGGGAATAGCGTGATGAGACGAAGAAGGTTGGGACGGCTGAAGTTTGACGACGACGAGGCAGGCAGGCTGAGGCTCTCTCCAAGTTCCAACCCTCCATCTCTGGCAGACTCAGGATCCTCCCCATCTTGCCGTCGTGAAGGTCCAGACTCAGATGGCTGGGTAAAGTTATGCACCATTATGCAAGCTTGTACACTTTATTTCAGCGATGGATGCAGCTTGTGCAGCGAGGCTATGAAAGAAGGCAAAACTGGAGTGTCATCAGTGGCCAATACCAGATACGGGCGTCACTAGTTCACTCAGCTTTTGGGTGAAATTTTTTAGGTGCTGACTCCGTAGGCTACTGTACCTTGGTAGAGGATGCTGGACTGGTAATCGTATATTAGGATAGTGCACAGTGAATGGCCTTTACGGTACGTGGAGGCTTTTGATGATGCTATAATGATGGATGGCCAATACGAAAACGGCTTAGAGGGGGAGGGAACGCTTGCTGGGGTGAGCAAAGAACAGGACTGGCCCCATTCGCCCACCCAGCTTTGATTACTGTGCTGTACCCAGTGATTGTACTGTACTTTGGAAAGTAAGTATAGTACTGTATTTTCTACTCCCAACCAAACAAGACCTGGGCTCCCGTCTTCCATTCTCCTTCGAACCGGCACGCCAATGCGTCTCACAACGCCACCATCACCCACCAACGCGGAGACACATCCCCAAAAAAGCCGATGGTGCGAAAACCCTGCCAGCCGCCTTGAAGGCAGCCTCACTTTAGCAACATGGGACCTGATTCGACAAGGCTGGGAAATAACTGGGGGATGGCAAATGAAAATGACCACTAAAATGTGGCTGACCTTAAATTCGGATTGACAGCCTTGGTGCATGGCTCGGGCGCAGTGATGGCCAAGCTGCTACGTCTGGGGGTCATATACGATGCTGATTTGTCCAGCATTCGGCTTCCATCGCTGGCTCTGCAGAGTCTGGAAGGATTGGATCGGAGATTGGCCCAAACGTTGGAACGGCGATCCTACTGCAGATGACACATCACGATGCAGCAATTGCTGGTTCATACTTCATACTTCGTACTATACAGGGCTCTAGGCCGGAACCGGTGTGGCCATCATCTTGGATCTGCAGATGTCGAAGGAACAGCCGACTCCGAAAACAGACCAGATGTTCCTTCACCAAGCAACATCTGGCACGGTGGGCGCGAGGGAAAGAATCCAGCACAGCCAATCGAGGGCACGGACAGAATGACGACCCGTCGAACACACTCGCATTGATCGTTGGGAGCCACGAGGCAGTTTGTGCGGCAAATAAATACGGTCTGGGAGAGGCAAAGCATCACGACCACTCACGATCATGGCCATGGTCAAGGTCTCATGGCAGGAAAGTCTCAGATGTCTGACTCCAAAATTATGCGTGCGGTATCTCACGGTTCAAGACACCCTACACTTACTTAGTGACTCGTACTGGGCGCCACAGCACACGCAAACAGCCACGAGTAATTCCACTCCAATCAAGGCATGTTCTCTGCCCCAGCCAGAGTCCTAAGATTTGAGTGAGGCAGGAAAGGAAAGGTTCCTCTCTGATAGGCTGCACTACTGTTACAGTAAACTTTGCAAAGGCTAGTTGTACGCTATGGCACCTCCTGTGTCCCGTACACGTTTGTACCGCTTGCCCAGTCCAGGCCAGCCCTGCAGAAGCACAGACACCCAGACAAAAGGCCGAAAGGAGGGATGGATCCCATGCCCATGCACCTATTTTTGCACCAGCGTGTGACGCAGAACGGAGCACACTAATGGCTGATAGGAAGCCCTATTACGAATTACACTGAGATCTGCAGCCTGAATAATCCACCTGTTTATGGAGTGGTTTAACGCCGATTTTATGATCGGGCAAATCATCACACACTCGAAGTGTCATTAGTTACATGCTATTGGTAGAGCCAGCTGAGTGGCTAGTATTGCAATCATGTAGGTGGTGATATGGATGCATCTGCTAACCAGGGAAAAAGATGGAGGAAGCAAGCAACAGCCACCTTGATTACGAAGAGTTGATTTATCCACAGATGCTTGCCCTGCCTTTGTGGTAGTAATACCGGTATACGTGCCGTATTCGATAATACCGTAAGGAGCTAGCCAGTCTCCTGCACATCCCTAGCCTGACCACACCAAACACAATCCCTGGAGTGTTTAACAGAGTGGCCGTGTCGGTGGCCATGGATGATCAGTTCAGTTGAGCAACCTTAACCCTAGTCGCAGTCTAAATGTTGTTGACCCGCTTCTCCTGCTATTTGATCCACCCCTCGGTACCATACTAGTTGTTGTTATGATTATTGCCCAGCCTGGTCAGACTCTGAAGGCGCTATTACTTCTCTCCCGCCTCACTGGCCCAGCACAAGCCACCCTTGTCCAAATCTCGAGATCATTATCAACCCGTCATCTCCCCCACCATAGAATAGACGGCTTCACTCCTGCCAGCTCCTACTCCTACCAGATCGCAACGCGACGACGAAATTTCTAGAAATTCCTCCCTCACCTTTCACTCCTTTACACCTCATCCGCCCTTCCTCTAGTCTTCCATAGACTTTCCGCTTCAACGACCACTCCTTCCTCCGCTATCACGACCGAACTTTAAAGGCGACAACAGACCAACAACAGAGCCTCCATTGGAATCAGAAAGGCCCCATTTCTTATAATTGTTCATTTGGACTACTTTGGACCTTCCCACTTCCACCGGATTTCTACGTTTTCGCCTTTTTCATTTTTGCCATGCATAATGTCCTATTGACTCCTCCTTCTACACCACCACCACAATCTCAGTCCGGATTTCGTTGTCCTCCTTCTCCCGAGGATAGGATAGGTATATTCCTAGGAGAGTCTCTGCAGTTGACGGGGATATTGGGGACTGGTGCATATGGGGTTGTCTACTCTGCTCTCGACATTGCCACGGATACCTGGTATGCTGTCAAGGCCTTGAGCAAAACCAATGCAAATGGAGAACCATTGGATCGTCGGCAACGAGACTTTCAATCCAGGGAAATCCAGCTGCATTATGCAGCCTCTGCTCACCCTAACATTGTGTCAATGTTGAAGATAGTCGACGACAAGGACTGTACCTATGTTATCTTGGAATATTGCCCAGAAGGAGACCTTTTTTCTAATATCACCGAGAAAGGCAGGTATGTGAGTAATGATGCTCTTGTCCAGAAGGCATTTCTCCAGATCTTGAATGCCGTGGAACACTGCCACAGGTTGGGAATATACCACAGAGATCTCAAGCCAGAGAACATCTTGGTTTCCAATTCAGGTTCTGACGTCTTGCTTGCCGACTTTGGCCTTGCTACCACGGATACCGAGTCAGAGGACCATGGTTGCGGATCGACCTTCTATATGAGCCCAGGTAGGTCCTCTTTTTTTGCCAATTTCTTATCCCATCAACTAATCATTATCTTCCCTTTTTATAGAGTGTCTAGATCACACGTCAAGGAAGCCATCATACCGATGTGCTCCAAACGACATCTGGTCCTTGGGGGTAATCCTTGTCAATCTCACTTGTGGCCGTAATCCATGGAAGGAAGCCTCCACACAAGATTCCACATATAAGGCCTTCACCAAGAATCCAAATTTCTTGAAGACCATCTTGCCATTGTCGGATGAACTCAACAACATTCTTGGTATGATCTTTGAGCGCAATCCAGAGAACCGGATCACCATTGGTGAGCTGAAGGCACGCATACTGGCCTGCAGGTCATTTTCCGCCCCACAAATGGCAACACCACCACAATCACCTATTTTCTCACCGGTCTGCGACGTTCCTGGCTCGCCCGTTTCTGATGATGGCTCCGTCATTTCAGATGATTCTGACTGCTCACTTGTATCTGACGAGGGATCCGTCGACTCCGACCTCGAGTCCGCCACTTCGGAGGATGAACCTCTGTCGCCTGTATCTCCTTCAGACTCTGGATATGGATCTGAGCAGTCTTTCCAGGGTGATGCATCGCCAAACACTCACAGGCCGCCGCATGGTCACTTCAACAAACAACAATACGTTCTCCCGTCCCAGGAGTATTACTCACGGGCGCCTGTACAAAAGCCGATGGTTTCACATGTCGCACCCAACCCATGGATCAATGCCTGGATTTCTGGCGGATATCCTTATGGACAGGCGCCGCCTGCTCACCAAGTATACCACCCCGCTCCTTATCCGCATCACCATTACTCTCCTTTCCAGCATCCAAGAGAAGGCTACTATTATTGATCATCTCTTGCTTTGCGTGTTTGGGTTGAATGTGTTCAGTGTTTCAATACTCATGACAGTTCTTTCCATTCCGCCTGGATTATCCTGGAATCCCACTGGTTAAATGCATGCCGGACGTTCATGGAACATCATGCATATCTACCCTGAGACCTGCTCAGCTGGATAGCCATATCATACCGAGGATTGGATCCTAAGATAACACCTCACCAAAAGTTAAAAAGCGAAACCACCTGGAGTTCTGTCTACATTATCGTTATACATCACATGTACAAATTTCCTTTTCTTACATATTTATAATGTTTTTACTTTCATCATTCAAGCATGGCGCAAGGGGAAACAGAAGGAAGCGAGTAAAAGAGGGCGGGGAGAACTTCTCATGGGGCTAAAGATCTGATTTATATCTATCTAATGGAGCGCGCTTTGCTGGAGTTATTGATGGCGGCTGGCCGGGGTTGAGCATCGCGGCGTGTAGATAATACGCTTGCCTTTGGAGTTGGGGCTTTTAGAGATGGGAACATACCCTTTGATTGAGTTATTTGGAGAGGATTTTTGAGAAGGTCGATAGACGCTGGGCATATTTGTGTTCCAAGCATGGTCTTGTCACTGGCTAGTGATGGGCATTATATACGTTTATGGTGACCTCTTGATCGAGGGCCCATTCATTTATGGCGAGAAGAGTTGTACACCATAACCTTTTCATGAACATGAGATATGACGGCCATGAGCAAATACAATACAAGATTCACATCTCTAGAAATTTTATGCATCCTCATCAAAACATATTGTGCATATGTAGTACATCTACACCGTTTCCTATTGTATCACTCCACATACCGCGCCTCGAAATAACAGGGTCGATGTTTTTTATCACCCCAGATGGGTAGGGTCAATCTAACCGCAATCTAAAATCTCTCCTTACGTCGAAACCCTCACCATTAATCAAAGAAAATCCTAGTAACATCCGTACCTTCACCCTGCTTATCCAAATCGTATCGCTCTGTCATTAATCAAAAAAGAGTCGCCCACTGCCCACCCAATCAATCCACCCTTACCCCACCCCAGGTATCGAGCGCCGAAAATACCGCAAACAGCCGTATTTATTGATGCCTTAGGGGTTTGAACGCTGAGCGGCCCATGATGCGATATGGACCAACCAAACCACGAATGTAGCGGATGCCAGCACGGATGCTGGTCGCAGAGCTGGCAGACGCTTGGTTGGGGTGGTGGGAGCGGGGCGGGAAATGTCGGTGTGTGGGTGGGTGGTTGGTTGGAAATGGACGCCACTGCTCGCCTTGTTTCGCCTTGTTTTTTTTTTCCGTTTTTTTTTTCCGTTTTTTTTTCCTGGGGGTTTCTTGTTTTCCTTTTCTTTGAAAGGATTGGTTTTTCTCATTTTTCACTTTGTTCAACCAATTTTAGCGGGGCGGGGGGGGGGAGGTCTGGACAAATCAAATTGTCAGGATGGGAGGCTTGGGTACATGGTGGATCAGGTGAGCGGGTTTTGAGAGCTGCTGCCAATGGGGTTGTGTAGTTGTTGTTTCTGGAGTGGCGAGAAACAGGTTTTGGGTTGGGGGAGCGGGTGCGTGTGCGTGGTGCATGGTGCATGATCGATGGGCGTGGTAAGGAGGAAGCTGACGTGCAGATTAGGTGAGGATGCAGAAGGGTGTTGATTGGGCGAGGCGGGCTTACGGGAATGTAAGAGGGTTGGCGGTGGTGTTGACGGGCTGGGAGCTGGTTGGTTGGGAGGGAAAAGGCTGGCTGGCTGGATGATAGATGGATGCCTGGCGAGCCAACCTTTCTGTAGGTAAGTTGAAGGAAGATGCAGCAGAGGGCAGAGACGGCGTACTGGGACACCATGTACGCCAATGCTATGCCCTTTACAACTTTGAAGGACGGTGCATTGGCATCTGGTTCTAGCCCATCCCATAGAAGATGGATGTCTCGGCAACGGCGAGCATCTGTGAGAGTTTATGGCGATGCTGTCACTGGGAAAGTACATCTCTTGGGTGTTGGGTGTTGGGCCTAGGCGCTGCTGATGGACCGATGCTTAGGGAATGCACACTCCTTCTCTCTGAACTACGGAGCAGGCTTGGGATAGCATCTCAACGAGCGAGTTGTTCTCATCACGCATGCGGCGTAATAATGGATAATCTGAGAAAGAGGCAATGCTCGGCTGATGCATGTCTCTACCCTTCGAAACGACACGATTTCGCCCGTGGTTACACAGTTGCTTTTCCTGTTCCTGTCCGTTTGCATGCGATCTATATTGGGGTTGTCATATAGCGGAAGTCAGCACTCTACGCTATCATATGTAAGAGGTCGAGAAGTCTCCGGCGTCTGCAATATTGAGAGGAAGCACTGCATTTGTTTTGCGGATCATGATGGCTAACTCTGGCAAGGAGGGGTAGGGTTCGCCGTTTCCAAGCGGATTTGGAGCGACCTGTGCATATCAAAGCAATATCAGCGCTAAGGTGGTGGAATATGGAGAATAGCATGGCGAGATCCCGATGTCAGATGTCTCTCATATGCGATACATCTGATATGGTACCTAGCGTCTCTCTTCTGGCGAGCCGTTCTGTATTGATTTTCGGCCGCAGCATGTCACGCCATGATTCCGCCGCGAGATCTCTAGATGCTATCATATGCGTGCTATTCTACTCTTTGAGTCAAAATGTGACAGTCTACTGGGGCGCGTCAGGTGGTGTCAGCACATCGATGATGACTTTCAGGACGTGCCCCTTTTCTAAGCGAGAGCTAGTTTGTTCTTGCTCAGGCCTGCGTCATTGTCATGATAATCGCGACTGAAGCGGGTATGTCGACTATCAACTTCCTTTGATAGTATTAATTAGCTTCATTCTCGAAAATACGCACTGGAATAAGTTTTATTCTATTGTTCATAGTCAAAGGTTTGGTTCTTGCGCTCAGATAGCTCCCTTGAGGTCTGTTCTCGAAGCGAGCGGCTGGCTCTTCCGAAGCACCAATATCGATGATCGAAGTATCTTTGACGTTTTGTGATACAGAGCGGACCAAAACAAGCAATGTGCTTGTAGAAGTTTCATACGTCCGTAATGAAGATATAGACATGATTGATAATCTTTCCCCAAAGGGTTGACTTCTTCCAGCATCAACTCTAATATGGCATGAGTTCATTTTTCGAACATTCTCCTTGCACGCCAATATAGAACCAGTCTGACTTTGACGTGACCCATTAGTGCATCTCGGAAGAACATTACCCGACCGTCAATTCTTTTGATGTATGTCATAAAGCTTCAAATTTTACAGTTCATTGATCCTCTATTCTCTTCTAAACAATTGTGCTTAGCAGGTGATCAGCGGATAGTATCGAAGCTTTCATATGGAATGTGGAAAAAGGTTGAGGCTCTTCCCGAAGCCGTTTTGCTTTCAAAAGATACTTTACCACTGGTAAGTAGAGCAAAGTTTGATGGAATTTGCGATAAGGATGCAATAAAGGGTAGCGAGCCCACTATTTCCTGGCCTAGCAGCACGGGGCGGCCGAAAGACTTTAATGCAGAGGCATAAAACATTTTCACGTGTTCCACCTACATCACGCCGACTAGACAGTTTTAAATTAATCATTGTGTGAAATCTGTACCTCCGTATTTAGCATGCTCTTGCAGGCAACTGCCGTGAGACATTCATTTGTGGTGGTAAATGACAATTTCGATCCTACTCATGTTCAATAGAAAGGTGGAGTCACTGGATCCAGGTAGTGTCTACTAACACTGGCTGGAGGAGGATTAGGTCAGCCTTTCCATAGACTCAAGAAACATGAGGTTAGCCTAGCGGAGTCCAGCGATCCGGCTCTGTCGTCACTTACGGCGTCGCCCTAGAAAACACTAAATACGGGGGATATACAACTCTATCCACTAAAATCATGTCTGAACACGTCTCTGAAAGATTACCTGACAAGAAGGGCGTAATCCTGCGTTTCGATTGTCGTAATAATCTTCTCACACCAAATATACTTCCCGGTTCCCGGTCATCTCGAAACAAGGTAGTCGAGTGGATGATAGACCGCCGCAATCCCAAAGTCAATCTCGAAAAGGGCAGTTAAATCTACAGCGTATAGTACATTAGCTAAGCCTGTCTTTCCTTTCATTGCTGCGACCATCCGACCCACCGAGTATGCGCCATAAACCTACTTCCGTACGTCGAAGTAACTTGCGGTTGCTCCACCACGGCACACGTATGCACACAAAGAGTACCTATCCGGTGTCAAACCTACCTTAGGCAAACCTACTTTAGCCCCCAACCGCTGCGTTCGTTTCCTATTCGCCCGTCCCTAAACAATATAATCAAATCAAAGCACCCAAATCGATCTCCATCTTTTTCCCATTGTTATAGAACAGCTACGTCAAAAAAAAAATCTTCACCGCAACTTTCTTGTAGCCAGAAACTCCACCATACGGATGCCTCAGGTGCCGTAAGTGGAATTTGAGTGAAACCAACCAAACGGTCGAATCTCAAGTAGGAAACGGCCCTATTTGGGTCCAAGGTATCTTGCATTCGGTATCCGTGCGTGCTTTCGATGGCATTAAAATATACTCTCAATGGCGCTCCAAAACTCTATCTTTGTGACCCCATTAATCAGACGACGCGTTATTGGTCGAACGATCTTCGTATGATTGGCGCGCCAAGCGAAGGCTATCTTACGGGTCCCCGCTAAGAAAACAAGAAGGTTCTGCCGGGGTTTGCTCCAAGGTCTAGCTTTGACCTCTTTCGCTCAATGGGGTGAGATAGTTTGATGTTTTAGCTTTTTTTGTGATGTGAAACTGCTGGCCGAAAATGGGTGGTGGGGTTCACTGCTAAACAAGTTCGATCATGCAGCTTATCGATAGCAGATACGGCACCCGGCAGAACTCTGCTCCCGTGCGAGAGAGACTTGTTAAATGTTGCAGGCTCCGCCGGCCCAATTAAACGCATCATCGCATTCCAGCATCGTCGATAGCATAGTCGCTATTGAGCCCCAGCGTCTTATGCTTCCCCGGAGCTGCGAATGATAAAGCTAATATGTGTTGCGGACTAAGTCCTGTTCTAGCTGTAGCTGCATATTATTTGCGGACTCGTCTGCATCATGTCGGCGGTGCAGAGTTCCGTTCTAGACGAAAAGCCATCATCAACACACGTAAGGGATCCTGAGGAAGATGATGAAGGGAAGACCCACGTTCAAGATTTCACATAACTCCCTTGAAAGCGGTGGCCCATTGAAGATGGCTTACAGCCACACAGAGAATCATGGATGATGCATTCGTGACTTGGGTAGGCTGTACAGCCGGTCGATGAGATACTGAGTCGTGTTAGTTGAAATCGCAAAGACGTCCAAATTAAGTTCGCATCTGCAAGATGTTTGACGATCTGTAAATCTATTCCTTCGTAATGAGATAACAGCAAGGTAACCTTGTAAGACTATGCTTTGACCCTTTGGATCGATTTTACCTGATGTTCAAGTCAAATGAAGTCAGGTGATTTGAGCCTGAATTCTTTGTTGAATTTGTTGCAATGCTTTTGAAGACGTTCCAGGGCCTTTAAATTTAATTTTTTTAATTATTTTAATTAGGTGCATGAATTGTGATGATATAGGAGACGGCCCCAAGTGACCGAATATTGAGTAGATTTATTTCATAATCTAAAGTTTGCACATGAATGATGTTTTAGGCTCTTGAGCCCTCAAAAATATTGACCTCGAAATCTAGTATTTGGGTGTATTATATAGTTAGAATCCTTTGGGCATCGTTCAAATACATACTGATAATACAAATGATGAACCGAAACCATTCGAGCTGTATATGCGCTTTTACAAGACGAAATTAAAGTGTGAGAGCAGCTGTATATTGATTTCGTTCAGATGACTCACTGCGTAGCCTTCATAAATGCGTAATGATACGAATAGATGGTGAGTGATGTTTGGGACGTCAGGATCGTTACGTAGTCTTAGGGATGGGACTATCTTAGAAAGCCCTCCACTAGAATGATTTAGACCTTCGAGACGTCAAATTTTTCTTTTAAGCTTGACAACGAAGAAGCATACTTTGAGATGCGGAACGTCACAATTCTGGCCTGATACTTTCATCTCTCGATCATGGAAGTGCGTAGAATATGAGTTCCTCACAATCTCAGATATCCAACAAGCTCATCACCACAACGTCAGTAAAAGAACCGAATGCGCAATAAAGAAAGGAGATCGCACATGAACTTGTGATCGCCTGTCAGGATATATCGACCAACATATTGTTTCAATGGCTCAAACACAACACTCAAATACTGCCGAACTTCCAAGAATTACCACTTCGCACGTAGCCTCTGAAGCAGTCGTAGGCCAACAGGATGAGCTAAAAGATTCCTTCATGTTAGAACCTAACGCTAGAAAAGTTCGCAATAGGAGTAATAATACCACCGTCAATGAGGAGGATTTCAACTACGACACACCTTCTCGTCCGCTTTCCATTTCATTTAATGAACGACCGAATTCGGCAGAAAGGGGTCGAGGACTTGATCCTGGGACGTGGAATCAGGGCGACACCTCAACTTCGCCATGCCCATCTCGTCTTAGGCAATATATTCGTCGGGCATCAGAATCAACATCGGTGTGCACGCAAGACAACGCTGTAAAGGTCAAGTGGTGGCGTAAACTTTGGGACAAGGTAATTCGTAATTGAATATAGCGGAAGCTGCTGACACTTCAACAAGATAAAGACTCGACGTCAAAGAAATGAGCCGCCTAGCTCGACAGAAGGAGTGATACCTCGAATAGCAAGAAAGTAACTCTACTTGTCTGCATATCTTGCCGGTGTGTGAGACGTTGGGCGTCTAACCATTCGCACACGTATTCGTAGATTGTACTATGGTGTAGAGTTATGGGAATCCGGATATGCTTCTGAGAGAAAAGCCACCTTCGGCTCGAATTTTATCAACTGTCAATGCTGGCGCACCACTCTGATATGCATGAGAGCAAGACGGGTTAATAGAGATATGAAGCTAGCGCCTGGACTGGCTATATCATCAAAACCCAGAGTCTCGAAAGCGCCAAGCAGCCAGTACTATCTGCCTTCCGGCATTAAATATATCTCAAAAGGCATCCAGTGCTTAAGGTTCCACGACGAATATACTGGCTGGACGTCGGACCTTACAGAGAGGGACGATACACTCTCGTATATCTGTACCAAAACGCAATGGTAATGAAACCGCTTTTCGGGAGCTTTAGACGGTCGTTGGCGCTTTGGAATCGACGGTAGAATGTAATTATTCCAAATTGCAAAGTATTCAGCACTTGACAGTAACGACGGTAACGGTCTTCACATGAATCTCATCGATGTTGCAGAACTCATGATTACAACGTTATTTTTGGAGGCTGTACACTGCCATAGGTCGTTGTTAAATACTTCGACGTACAACACAGAGAAGTGAACATGCATTGAAAGCAAGGTTGTTTCATGCTTTGAGCAGGCTAGTCTTTCAAGCCCTTCGGCGCCGTTAGGTTGACCAGTGGCTGAGCCGAGCGGATACTGGCAGTGGTACTTCCGAGGTTTTTGCTTTGAGACTTAGCTTAACGCGTGAAATTGGAACGCTTTGGGCCTCGGAATCTGTGCTGCTCGAGTAGGCTTAAACACTACTAAGCACACTAGAATTGGCCAACTATGTGATACTACTTTCCTTGTGGTCGTAGAAGATACGCAGGGACAAGCTCAAGAAGCAAGTCGGAGCTATAGCAGATTCCCAGCCTGTACAGTGCTTCAGCTATAGAATGAAGATCTGGGCAGACTGATGAATAATAGAGTAAGGAGGCCCTAACCAAGCTTCAATATTCCTTTTGGCTTTCGAATAATCACCTTTGCTCCTTCTATTTCCCAACCGACCCCGTGATCTTTCGTCAGGGCCGTCCAACTTGAGTTTGTATATTTCTCCAGAGCAGACAAGTCTATGTTCAAGTAAGACCGACCTAAACATTTCAAAGTTTGTGTCTTCACACTGTTCTCAGCAAACTCCATAAGCTTGGCTTTATGCCCATCGACGCTTCGCCTGATCCTCCAGAAAAGATAGTAGTTATCATGAGCAAGAGCATGCAACACAGCATCTACCTTGGGATCATGCAGTCGATAGGTATGCCGGACTAAGTACGCCTGTGTCAAGTCATTTTGTCTACACGCGAGATCCAGCACAAGGTATCCCACAAACTCTTGTAGCTCGGTACTTGAAAGAGGGTAGACTGTGTGCATCTTTCTGAGCAAGTGCAGTATAGCAGGATGATATGACTCCATGTGCTTCACCAGAATCGAAAGCCTGATGCAAAAAATGTACGCTTGAACGGAGAAGTCGTCTACTCTATTCGATGCAACGATTCCTTCTCGTAGCTTCCGCATAGCCATCATCAAAGATGAAAACCCGTTCTGGCTTATGGCATTAATATCAAGGCTTGGGGTAGCACCGGGTGCAGTCTGAGGTCGTGCAGCCTTGGCCTTATCCTTTCCAGAGAGATCCATGTGTGCAAGTCGACGTGAAAGCTCGTCTCCACGGCCGGCATCCGTACAAAACTCCATGTAACGCTCGACAATCTTGGTATAGTACCTTTCCTGCGTTTTATGATCAAGAAGCCTATTCTAATATTAGCAGAAGTCGCGTTCAAAGTCAATAGACGTGCCTATTATCGCCCTTTGAAGGCAATCCGATGGTCTCCAACGGGTCCAGAGGCACTGGCTTCAAGCGACTCCATGAGCTTGCCCGGCCGCCTCGAGAAGACATTGTTTTCACAATATGCTGCCCTGATCCATGACAACAATGACATGGAGTTATCAACCTCCATATTGATGTCGTGGTTTTAGCGTGTCTCGCTTAGCCATGCCCCCTGTCTCTTGCTCAGGAGAAGAGACTAAGCAGGCTCGAGTTTGATGGAGCTTGCCTCAACGAAATCTCATTTCTCCTTCTCTCTCTTCACATTATTGATTTTTTTTTCCCTTAATAAAAGTACATTTCATGCTTCTCCTAGTCTATGTTCTTGAGATTTAGACATTCCCTAGAGCCTGCAACCCCCTCCCTCGATCAGTACACGAACGCATAACCAAAATCACATGTCAGCCCGTCGAAGAAAACCCTCAACATCAAATGTTGTCAAAGACACAGCAAAAAGTGTTGAGAAAAGTATAGAAAATGTCTTGACAGTCCTCTGGGACGATATCCACCCATGGCAGCAGGACAACCACTATATTCATTCTGGTTATCGGCCGGCTTCTTCATCATTCAAAAAGTCCTTCCGAAGTCTCGGCTATCTTCACAATGAGTCTGTCAATATCTGGTCACACCTGCTTGGTGCGATCAGTTTCATTATTGCCGGATCTATTCTTTATTCTGCCATCCGACCGAGATATCAGTCTTCGACACAGTCAGACATCTTCGCATTCGCTGCATTCTTCCTTGGGGCGGCAGTATGCCTAGGCATGTCCGCAACCTTCCACGCCATTTCCAATCACTCTCCAGCAGTTTTGAAGTTTGGAAACAAATTAGATTACATTGGCATCGGTATGATTCCAATGATTATTGTTCATCTTCTCGCTTTTTCTCTCTAACTTTTCATTGCTAATTCGCGGCCCCGCAGTATTTCTCATCACTGGAAGTTTTGTGCCAACCATATATTATGGGTTCTATTGTCATCCCCATCTCCAAGAAGTATACGTAAGTTCAATGGCAGATATAACTCCCTCCCAAAAGCCGCGTTACAGATATCTGTCTGGGTCCATTTCTCTTGAGTCACTCTGTAGCTTGGGGCTATGCCTCAGAGAAGTAGCTGGGTTATAAATCTTCTAGTGTCGATCTAACTACATCTCTCGTTGATTATCGGCTAACTTTGTGATTCAACAGTGGCTCATGGTATGTAAGAGCGAATGGCTCCTCAGAATTTCTACTCACTTTCGCTAGATCTGTAGCCTGGGTGTAGGTTGCGCTTCTGTTTCTATCTTTGACCGGTTCAGAACATCCGCATGGCGGCCTTATCGGGCGGGCATGTTTGTTGCGGAAGGATTGTCTGGTATCTTTCCTATGCTCCACGGCGTACAGCTCTATGGTTTTTCTGGAATGTTCGACCGTGTAGGGTTGGCGTGGATTCTTCTTGAGGCTTTCCTGTATATTCTCGGGGCTGGTCTTTACGCAGTAAGTTTCGTATATCCTATACTGCCTACATTACTAATTATGTTAGGCTCGATGGCCTGAACGTTCTTCGCCCGGCTCTTATGATATCTGGGGGAGCTCGCACCAAATTTTCCATGTGTTGGTCCTTATGGCTGCAACGTCACATTTATACGGACTACTGGTAGCGTTTGATTACCACCATAGCACTCTTGGGATGCAATGTTAAGACAGGCCGATACTCAGTTGAGTGGTTAGAATTCTTGAATGCTGTACTCTAAGGCGCAATATTTCACCTGAAAATTACGCTAGAGGAACATCGAATACAAAGCAGGGGCTGCGCTGGAACTTTCACATAGTTTCAGGCCTAGGGCTTCATGGATGAACAGCTGTTGACTGAGCCCTGCAGCATGTTGAGGTTCTACCCTTTCATTCTGAACGTATCCTTATCTCACCTCTGAACATGTATCCTTTTGAATATAGTGTCTAAAGGTCTATGAGTTTCTAATATGTTCAACCACGAGTCCTCATGAAGCCAGAAAAGAAGTGATTCATGTCCTCCACGTCCTCGAGATTACCAATCCAAGAAACGTACTGGTCAGGCCGTAAGATCACTACACATCCTGTTTTTGCATCAATACCATAATTCTCGTATGCACGACCATGACCCTCATGATAAGACAAATCATCGACATAAATCTTCCAGTAATCCCACCCGTCCCTATTGGAAAATGGATGGAAGATAGTAGGGAAATCATGAAGTTCAGTCGCCACTCGAGGGGCGCTGTGAATCGTGAGTATCTCAATCACCGAGTCGATAGGCTTATCTGGGGATGTGAAGCGATGAATAAATGAAGTGGGATGGTCCAGTGCTTTACCCAACTTTTCGATCCTTGCCATCTGCTCCTTGTCCGAAATGTCACCTGCGAACACAACAACTCTCCATCTCCCGTCACTGCGGAGGATTTCCTGGAAATGCCACGGTCGTGCATCGGCT
Source organism: Chalara sp. BL73 (assembly GCA_918026815.1). Taxonomy (NCBI): domain Eukaryota; kingdom Fungi; phylum Ascomycota; class Leotiomycetes; order Helotiales; genus Chalara; species Chalara sp. BL73. Next base: position 28,201 of record CAKJVC010000078.1, on the reverse strand, counting down.
TGGTTGAGGACTTTGAAACTCGGCATTCGCATACCGAGCTTAATATTGCTTGCAAGTTCTTGCTTGCCGACGACGCGGATTGCATTTGCCTTAGGCCCTACATCAGTCCCATCTCCCTGCTCAATAGCGTCCCCAGGCTTAGTCACCAGCAGACTAGCACCATAATCAACAGCCACGCCGCTAGCGAACAGACTACCTTTCTTAAATACAGACTTAAACTCGTCCATGCTGATACCGGCTTCATCCATGACATCCTTTGCCGGACGGCCCGAGAACAAGCGAGAGAATTTGTGGTCAAACGCAATTAGATCCTGTGCGATCTTTCTCCGCTCGGATTGATACGTCTTGAGAATCGAACGTTCTGAAATACCATTGAGGACGGATGAGATCTTCCAGCAGAGGTTATAAGTGTCTTGCATGCTAACATTCATGCCTTGCCCGGCTTTTGGAGAATGCGTGTGGACGGCGTCACCTGCTAAGAAGATCCGTTCGTTCTTGGAGAAGTTTGATCCAACTCGTTGGCCTATTTGGTAGGCAGTCCACCAGTCGCAGTATTCGTAATCCAGAGTATAAGGGGCGAGTGTCCTTTGGGCACACTTCAGTATCATATCAGGCGTAATGGTAGTCCGGTCAAACTGTATGATGTGTGAGCGAGGTGGTCATATTTGACTAGGAATAATGCGTACGGGAGCAGATCCCTTCTCAGTGGTTGTCATTTGGATGTACAATCGCACCAGCTTGTTTTCTCGCGGGATGACCATAACGGAGCCAGAACTAGCAGAGTGAATGGCACATCTCATTCGAATGTCGGCTATAGTCACGTCAGAGCCTGGTATATCTTGGAGCCTAATATAACTCACGAAAATCTGTGATGGGCACAACATCAAGTACACCCCTTCATCTTATTTTCAGTTAAATTGAAGAATATTGCAGGACTAGACATACCAGATATAATCAGTCTGTTCACCCTCCAACTTGAAACCTAGTTGTCGTCGAGTCCATGAATGTGCCCCATCACACCCGACCACATACTTAGCTTGTACTATTTCTTGGGAACCAGCTTTCCCATTGGCAGTGGCCTTGCTGAGAAGTTCCTCTGTATCGTCGGGGGCCAGGTTGCTTCTAAAAAGGCCATCTGAGGTCGCCGCCTCTGTTGTGGCTTTGCTTTGCTCAGGGTCTGCTTGATCGTCTGAGAGATGTTGTAAAACGATCTCGATTGGGTAAGCATTCTCATTCTCGGCCTCCGCCTCATTGAAAATCAGTTTCTCTGGCAAAACACCACGCTCAACACGAATATCGCTATGTTCCTTGAGAGAATCCAAGAAGAACCTCTCGATGCGGCCTTGGTGAAGAACGACTTCCTGAAAACGAGAGATATTGGGAATGGTATCTGGGATGCGGTCCGATCTCCGGATTACTCCCTCTTCATTTGGATTCCACAAGCATATCTCCAGCATGTGATTGCTCTCTTTCCAAACACGACCAGCGAATCCGAAAGAGTCAAATATCTCCAGAGTTCTGCATTGAAGACCATCTGCTTGCCCATTGAAGACTTTCGTTCCTCTCTTGTCAATGATCCTAGCTTTGATACCACATCTTGCAAACCAGGTCGCTGCCATCAGCCTATACGAAACGTCAACGATCACACGCCACTCTATATTTGTTCACAATGCGATACGTACCCAGCAGGGCCGGCTCCAATAATTAGGACGTCAACAGATGACGGGGCATTTCTTTCAGTATTTGCCAAGCCCATAGTTGCTATGATTGTTTAAATTACTATGCTCCCGTCAAAATGTCAAAGAGAGCCGAAGCGTGAGAAAGAAATAAAAGTTTTTGGATTAGACAAAGTTACCTAAACGAAAAGTTCTTGATGAGCATTGTAACTCGAAAAGTTTCGTACGAGGAGTCTTAATACCTACAGGCAGTAACTTCAACTTTCGTCCCCACTATCTGAAATTGTGCAGCTCCGTGTATGATATATGGATTTACCTTTTGGGAGTTTGTGCTTGGCGTTTGTAAAAAGGAGTAATGTTCTATAATTTCACAAGTACTCAGCTAGCAATTCTTAGATTCGAGATATCCATTTATTAGAGCCAGCCGCGAGATCATGAAATGCGTCGACGCAAGAGGATTCAAGTCTCTACATTTTCCTCATCGGAAACATCAGCTTATCGGATTGCGGGGAAGTCTTGGCAAAATGTACGGCTAACGGAACGGCAAGTGGCCTTGGCTTGCGGTTCGGGAGGGCCTCTCATAACCGATGGCCCATCAGTTGAAAGAACATTATTAGTGTGCTACATATCTTGGTTGGGAGGACTTGTAACTATGTGATCGACTTATAAGTGCTTCGGTCGCGACTGAATATCGATTGGGGGGGTTCTATATCGACCCGGACTAATGGAACTTTGGTTACGATCTATAGGCTGGTGTGCCCCTGCAATAGTGCTTTGAGATCGCCAATGTCTCATAGGCATCTCCTCATACGGCTCTCCCGCCCACACAACTCAGGTCTCAACTGCCCAGGAGAAATCCCATTAGCTCCGCAGATTTAGAATCCTTTTTACCTTTCCAGACCGGAACGCCGGAACAGTCTCTGTTCATTGTTCGGCCTACGGCAGTGGCTTTGGGGAAGCTAACGCTATGTAGCTCAATGGTCTGATTAAACCTGGCCAGCATAGACAGTCGAGAACTTTCTTCTTGCGTCCTAGAATGGCAAAAAGTATACACATAGTTTGGACTTGTTAGCACAGTGCATGTTTAGACATCGTTCGACAACAGTTCGACAAATGTTCATGGGATGGGCATCGTTTAACTTAATGACTACTATCTGATACGATATTTTCAGCTGCTTGCTTCTTCTTCACAACTGAATACAAGAAGGAATACGGCTTACAGGAGATCTCGCGGAAACTATCCGCTCGGCCTCGGACAACTCCTCGTCTCTCCTGCACACACGTTCCCCCCGCTTCCTGCCCCAGATGTCGCTCATGATTTTACTTTTTGATAGCGTGTGGACATAAGGAATTGGTCCCCAGATTGGCTGTTACGTAGCTTAGCCGTTTAGTTACTGACAAGATAAGGTGATTTTTTTAACCTAAGCTTCCTCTTCCCCGTCATTGAAAATATCTCCTGATCCTTGATCAAATAGCATACTGCAAAAGATGGAGCGCCGAACATATATTGACTTTGACGCAGCACCTTCCTTTCTTATTGGCACTCTCGTACCAGTTTATTTCATCTCACAAACGCCTAATTCTGTTCTTAACTTGAGCTTTCGTCTTAACTCCCATTTTGTTATAAAGCGATTTAGTAAATATGTCTACCAAATTGGGTGAGGAACAATATCACGATGAGAGTGGCCTTCGAAGGGCTAATACAAGCTTCACCATCACTCCAGAGATGTTCGAGAAGCTCTACCTCTCTCCCAAAAGCATCGAGTCAGGAGACTTGCGCAAAACCTTTGGCAATCCCACGCCGGTAGCTATCATAGGCTTTCTCATTGCACTTACCCCCATTTCCATAGAACTGATGGGCTGGCGTGAAGCTAGTGGAACTAACTCTACCATGTAAGCTTATACCTTCCCAAGCTGAAATTAGGGGCCTAAAGAGACTACTCGCTAAAGATTCGCAGCGGAGCAACCTATTTCTTTGGTGGCCTTCTCATGATCCTTGGTGGAGTCGGAGAATTCCTTTTGGGCAATACATTTCCTTCTGTCGTGTTTCTATCCTATGGTGCTCACTTCTTAACCTTCGCCGCAACATACACACCATATTACGCAGCTATCTCCGCATATTCTACGGATGACACGCAGACAGCAACTCCTCCATTTCTAGCAGGATTCGGTAAGCTGAAGCTATATTGCCAGTATATGGTGATTTCATGCTAATTCTATACTTTCAGGGTTTTATGCACTCTCGATGGGCTTGCTCTCTTTTGTCTTCCTCGTCTGTTCTCTACGTACCAATTTGTTCTTTGTGTTGGTCTTCATTGGCGCCACAATGGGATTTGGCTTTGCTGCTGGAGCATTCTGGCAACTGGCTGGAGGAAATACGCGGATCGGAAATAGGTTGCTGGTCGGGACCGGAGCTGGCTTCTTCTTTGCTTGTTGTGCTGGATGGTACCTGATTTTTGCTATCATGTTGGCGGCAATGGATTTCCCCTTTTCATTACCAGTAGTCGACCTAAGTACTGTTATCAAAGGTGCCAGTGAGAGAAAGAAGAGGGGTGGCGAGGTTTGACCCATATGGCTCCATCATGTGGTAGCGGAAGAAAGTAGCAGAGTGGACAAAGATATCGGGAAATTCCTTCTGAGAAATAGATGGCCAGGGCTGATGAACTCAAAGTCATGATTTACGAAAGGGAATACTTGGCTGAGAAGGGTATTGGCTGTAGGAATTAGTCTTGGTTGTTAATCGAGTCAAGCTCGTTACGCATGTATCTATAGCGTAATGGACGTGAGTCTAAAGTCTCAACTTTGTTATAAGCATTATAGGCTATTACCCATGCCTCCACATCTTTTTTAATTTGTTACCTATGGATCGACAAAAGGCGACTTTCGGAATGGCGGAAAGAGACACTGCTCTCGTTCCCGGCACTCTCTTTACAGTTAAAATTTGAACAAGGAAGTAAAAAAGGCTCAAAGCATCTAATATTGATTTGTCTCGAAGTAAGCTGTCCTACTAGAATCAAGTGAACCTTAAATCATCACCCACCTCTCAGATCGAGGCTGAGACCTGACAGCAATGATTTGATTTGGTAGCTAAGTCAGACTGCACAAGCATCATATTCTATTCTTGTTGAGATTTATCATTGGTCAGATCTAGCTGATGTGCTGTCTGTTTCAAAGGTCAACACGGCTGAGCTGTTGATCTGACATCAGCTTGCCAATCTCGCTTCCAATCACTCGGGCAGCCAGGGGTAATGATCTGCCACATCAAATCTTAGTTTGATGCTGTACTTAACAAAGAAGACAGTTTCGTACGTGAGGAACCCTTCAAACGCTACTGACCGACTTAATTTGGCAGCTTTTATCTCCATAATCTTGTTGAAGAGAAAGGTGGCCAGAGCAACGCACCCGTAGATTTGAAATGCGCTTTGCTAGAGTATGAATAGCGCAGTCGTTGGTTTCCCAAGAGACGGAAACAGCAAATGGGCTATCGCCTTCTGACGTGAGAGATCGTATTGCACAGCTTAAAGATGCCAGCACTTATCACGGCGAATTAAGATCCCAGTAAGTTGATACCTCAAGAGATTTGACGTGATGTACATATACATACATATCGTACAATACTCCCAAGCTTTTCTATATTGCCTCTGAATCCTCATGGTCGTTATCCTGTATCATAAAATCAATGTTCGCAAGTTTAACCTTCCAAAGCCCACAATAAAAAGATACTCGAGAAGCAGACCACAACATGTCTGTCTTTGCAGCACAGCATCCTTCCTTCGTCCCCACCTACCCTACCACCACACCACTCTCGAAGACAGCATCTAACACCAACTCCTCTCCTTCACCATCCACAAACTCCCTCCCCAAATCTTTTAGCGCCATCTCATTATCTCTGAAGCGCATTTTCTCCCATCCAAATGACTCCAACACATCTTCCGCCGCCACAGCAGAGCGATCGCACTTCTCCGCCCGAAGCTCAATCGACTCATCCACAGACTCGCTCTCCACAATTCCGACCCGTACGACCATAAACTGTTCTCAACATGAGAACACGTTACAACGCTTGAACGGGCTCTGTCCCCCACCTTCTCACTCCTTATTCTCTCCTAGCAACCCGGCGCCAACAACAGCAGATCCCATCTCGCCGCTCCCACCCGCTTACTCGCCTATTGCTCTCTCTACCAAGACCAGGACTATCTCGCGCACAACATCGATTCAAGACTTTGCTCCCATTCAATCTGCACCACAGATAAAGCCCAAAATGGTCGCGAAACCTCGAGCCGAGACTTATGAGAAGCAACTCCATTCCACCGACACCTGGGGCTGGAATGGTGGCTGGTCGAAAGAGTATTATGAGCGGCGTGCGCGAGAGACGCGTGAAGAAAGAGAGAGGGAGGAAGGACAATGTCTATGCTCGTCGTGGTGGATGATTAGTGGAACTCCAAGTATGCCATATGTTGCATATAACATCATGTGACGAGTCGAAGGCTTGTCGGATCAAATGATGGAAGAAGGCGGATGATTTTGATGTTGATTCTTTTTGTTTGCTTCAATTTGGGCTATGGGTATTAAGCGCTAGAGATACCCTTATTTGTGATAGAAAAGGAATTGGATTGTGGTGATAAATACTGTCCTCCGTCACTAGAGGGACTATTGCCATTTTTCTGTTGTATCATAATTTTCTGATGGTTTCCAGATCGAATCTGAACAATGTCTAACAACGGAGTAAACAGATTTATGCTCGGTGAACCAAAAGTGAAAATAAAAATATACCCGTAGATACATCAAACCTATACTATCGCCTACACGGCCCGCTTAGCATGTTTCAAGAGATCTACTGCATGCTCGATTAGACGCGAGTCTCCACAATTGTCTCATAAATCGATTTATAAATCGACTTTCAAGAGTATAGCATGCTATTGCAAGAATACGCACTTTGTTATCACTTGGTAGTTTCTTCAGTGTTTGAAAACAATCAAAAAGGTTCAATAGCAGCCTAGCAGCGGAAACTGCCAGAAGACTTGAGGTCAATATACGCTGTTCATAAGAAAATTTCTGAGAAAACACACATATTTACTTACATGCCAGCACAGAACAATAAAACGAGGCTGCACAGATATTGATGTAGTATAGCTCTTTCAACTACATCGTTGAATTGTGTATTAGTCATTGATTCCATATATTTGCTGTATGGCAAGTATCTGATTCTCCACTAGGCTTCCGCTTGGGTCTAGCCACCCAATACCTTATCTCGTCGCTCTTGATATGAAAGGGTGTCTTAAGGCCTCCTGAGGCGTGCATCTTTTCTCTGGGTTGAGAGCAAGGCAGCGGTCTAGCAGGTCCGCAAAAAGAGTCAATTCTTTCGTCTCTACATCATTCAAGCCCTTGGATGCGGATACCAGTCGAGTTCGCAGATCGCGAGTTGGATTTCGGAACGCCAAAATCTTTACCGTATCCTACCCAATGCCGTTAGCGAGGCCTGCGGTACAAAGCATAGGGTTATACAAACCTTTCCTGTTAATTTGTCTTGCTCCACACTTTTGAAGTTGGCCATGTCATCAAAGTGGACATATGCGAATTGAGCCCGTTTTAGCATTTTGGTGGTGAATTTCCCCCTGCAATCCATAATCGAGCGAAGCATCTGATTATTGGTGCGACCTGTAAACAGGATCTTGCCGGTATACAGCTCGTACAGAGTGCAGCCAATGGACCAGATGTCAATGGAGAAGTCATAAGGCATACCTAATATAATTTCAGGTGCGCGATAAAACCTGCTGACCAAATAAGGAGTGATTTCGTTCTCGGATGCATCAGAGGCAGATCCCAGATCACAAACCTTCAGCATATTGCGTGTCTCGTTCACCTGGGTAAAATTAGTACTCCAAGGCAGATGAGATAGACGATAACTTACCAGAATATTATCTGGCTTCAGATCTGCATGCAGAACGTTACACTTCCGCATGAGGCTTAAAGCTAAGAACATTTGCTGAGCATATGCTCTAACGGCTTTCAAATTGATGCCCACATCACGCCCAAACTTCTTCAAGACTTCTCTGAGGTTGATGCTGAGGTTTTCAAAAACCATGCACAGATGTCCCTTATGCTCAAAATGCCTTACTAATCTGATAAGATGCTTTTTGTCTTCAGGATCAGCGCTGTTGAGTTTCTGAAGGATCTCAATCTCTTTCATTCCCGCTTTTCTCCTGAAATTGGGTTAGCAGCCGCTACAACAAATGAGATGATGGATTGCATACATGGTTTCATTGTTGCGAATAAGTTTGATAGCCACGAGTTTATTTGTTGTCCTATCTTCGGCTCGCACAACCCCAGAAAACATACCTCGACCTAAGTTTGACTGAACATGATATCGGCCATTCAGCAACTCTCCAAGAATAACTTTGTAGTATCCTTCCGGGTCATCCCAGTTATCGAGCATATCAATGTCCAGGGTTTTGGCTACCGGAATAGGAACGGCTTGTGTAACATCGTCGGTTCCTGTGACTTTGGCCTCGGTATCCGCACTCTGATCCTCAGCAAACATATCATCATCGTCATCAGCAAACATGTCGAAGTCCTCTTTAGATTTCTTTGGTTGTTCTTCTACCGGAGCTGCATCAACTGGAAGTAGAATGCTTTGTTCGGACATATTATTAGTCTCATCGTAGGCTCCGGAGGAAATTTCGTCACCATGTCTCTGGTCATCACGTTGCTTATCTTCTCGCATATCCACAGTAGGATCATAATCAGCAGCGGAAGGACCGTCTTCATCATTGTCTGCATCTCCCTTGGTGTTGGCCAACTCTTGATCATCAGTAATCATGAAAGCTGTTGGGGATCCAGGATCGCGAGGAGTTCCAGGAGTGGAAATAATAGGGGAAGCTACTATGCAAGGGTTAGCCCAAATTCGCACGGTGTGGTCAGGTTTTGTACCTAATGGCGAATCAATATCTCCGTCACCTTCGCCTTGTTGTGTCGAGCCTGGTGTCGATTGACCTGATTTGTTGCCTAAACGCAGAGCTTGTACCAGCAAGGGTGCAGCGGTGCCTCTATACTTAGCTTTTATTGCCTCACGACGTTTTCGCCGTTGCTCGATAAGTGCAGCTTCATCCAGGACTTCTGACTCGGGCTCGGGCTCTTCGATGGGAAGTGCCTCCGTGGTAATTTGCGGGCTGTGGACTATTAGCTTAGCCATTGGAGGGCAAATGATGGCTTACATGTTAGATTCAGGAGTTTTCTCAAAGTCACTGTTATGCTGTTGATCGTTATGCTGTCGTAAAAACCCTTGCATAGATTTAGCATCTCGTCTTGCATTATCAGCTGGCAGCGGGCTTTGTCCCCGTTTGCTCACTGACTGGTCGTTCACATCCCGATGTCTTCCATCTCCACGGCCATTCGCGCCGTTTCTGGTAAAGTCTGTGTATCCATTGGTTCTATGCCCATTTCTGCCGCCACCGCGACTTGATCTGTAAGGTGAACGGCTTCGTGTTCGGTGTTGGTTTTGAGGATACCTCTCTCTATCATCGTATCTAAGTTCGTGAGTTGATGATGGACGGTCCAGATCTTCATATGAGTTCCTTGAGCGTCGGGACGCATCTTCATAGTGAACTTTGAATCGTCGTGGATCTCTTGAACGATCTAAATAGTCATCATCTCGACGTCGTTTCGAGCCACGAGGCTGTCGGTCTGAGTATGGTGATCTGCTTCTTTCGGAGGACCGTTTATCTCTGGATCTGTACGCATATTCGGGGGACCTCGAGGCTGAATGAATAGATCGAGTTCTGTCTTGACGGTCAACGTTATTGCTATCGAACTGAGACAGCGTCGTAGTTGCCTTCTCTACACCATCTCGAATCTCTCCTTCATCTGAGCTTGATGGTGAAGCCATCCTTATAACCTTTTGTATATAGACGATAGCAACCCCTGTCTTATAATGGGAAAACAGATTGTGTTAGCCAAGTTCAAGATAACGTTCTCAATGTGAGAAAGAGCGGTTGCCCAACCGGGTATCTATCGTCTCTCAGCGCGATTCTCAGCTCATAACCGTTGACTTCAGAATGTGTTAGAATATACTGAGCTAGTGCCGAGGGTACAGGCGTTTGTTGATTAAATTCAATTTACTCGTTGTTCAACAAGTTGGGGATATCATACTGATAAATGATGCGAGCTTAGATGGAATATTTTGGTAGATAACGCTAACCAAATTTGGCTAGTACAGCTAGGCAAAGCCTCAGCCCCTCCACTTCCACCCCTCCAAAAACTCTACTTTAACCTCTTCACGTCTGAAACCGCTCACCAGGCAACAAGTTTTTACGATTTTTACGACCATCTTAGACACCCACAAACCTACTACAAGTTAATATGGGAGGAGCCGATAGAGCAGGTATGCAAAACTCCATGTCTGATGTAGCTAGTCGCTTACTCGCTCTAGGTGGGAAGGCAAAGCCTTTGAAGCAACCAAAGAAGGCTCCAAAGGCCGAGTTGGATGATGAAGATAAGGCTTTCAAGGAGAAACAGAGAGCTGGTATAGCAAAACAAGCTGTGGATCCTGTATCCGTTCATTCTGACACAAAATTAGACGCTAAAGCCAAAGCTGACCTCGCTAAAAGCGCTGCTGGAAAGAAAGGGCCTTTGAACACTGGCTCCCAAGGTATCAAGCACAGCGGAAAGAAATAGAGCATCACTCTTTGAGTGTTGATGACTGAACGGTCAAGGGCATGGAGCATACGGCGTTGGTAGAATCGCTCTGGGTCTTAGCAGGGATTTGGGATATGTCTTTACGAGAGCCTCTTGTATAATGGAAGAAGCCATTCCACTATGTCCTCACTCTCAAGTCGAGATTAGGCGTCGATCGTGAGTCATTTGCTGAAGTATCTGGAGCCAGATCTTGCGTGAGGGAATTCTTTTTGCGATTACTCATATCCCTCGCACGGTTTCTCCTTCCGAAATTCAGATTATCCCCACTGTTTTTTATTATTTAAAATATCGTTCCAAGGATTCAATTTCAGTAATGGCTATGTTAATTTTGGAGCATGAGATAAAAGCACAGAACCCGAATCAAAGCATTCCCTATGTGACCTCCACCAAGTTAATATTTCACGACATCATACTTCTCATCCTCATTTCACAAATACACGCACACGCTTCGATCCTAGCTCTGGGTACGAAATCGTGAGATCATGCCTCATTTCAACATCATCAATAGTGGTTTCATAAAGCTCAAAATCAAAACGTGTGACAAGGATAGCTAACGCGAGAAAGATCTCGGCATAGGCGAGACTAAGGAGCGCACAACAATTGTTAGAACTGGCTCATGACTGGGCTCTAGAGCTGAGGGTTAAATACGTACTTCATGCCTAGACAATGACGAGTGCCTTTGGAGAAAGGAACTAAAAATCTGTTGAGACCGGTACCTTTCTTATCACCGTCATTGGCATCTTGTAGCCATCTTTCAGGTATGAAGGACCTGGGATTCTCAAAAACAGTGTGATTGTAGTGCACGTCAGGAGCGCTCATGCTAACTGGTGTTCCTCGTGGAATCAATATATCATTGTACCACGTGTCTCTATCCGGAGCGCATCGGGGTAAACGGCCCGCAATACCACTGTTTATTCTCAGCCCTTCTTTGACAACTGCGTTGAAGTAGGGCAACTGTTCCAGGTTTGACCAAGTGAAAGACGAGACTGTAGCTAGCTCGCCGCGAAGACGCGCAAGCTTGGCTGGTTGATCAACGAGGTGGTACAGTGTCGTCTCTATTGTGCTACCGGTCGACTCTCCCGCGGCAGCTACGATTTGGTGCCCTTCGTTGGCGAGTCGTGCAGCAGATTTCTCATGTGGCGGCAGATCAGACCGAAGCAATGCGTGAAACATCGAGTTGCCTTTCCCCGGCTGAGCTGTCTCTTCAGCGATAATATCGAATACCTTTCTTTTTGCAATCTGCTTTCTTTAGTAATATTCTTTATTAAGGTATGGATAGTGGGATGAGCGAACATACATTCGAGGTACTGACGAGGAGCTTGAATGCTGGACTCAACATAGAAACCCACTTTTCATCTAGCTTAAATATAGTCGCAAGTAAAGGCCATTGTTTCAGAGTGTGAACCGCCTCTCCTGCCTCTCGGAAGCCAATTGAGTAGTTCTTCTTTTCTTCTCCAGTTCCTTCTGTCTGTAAGTTATAACTCTCACCGAAAGTATATTCGCTTGCTACATCTGCTGCGAAGCACACTAGATACGGATGAAGCTCCATCGGATCTCCTTCTTGCTTGTAATAACTCAATTTATCACACAATATTTCGAGATTAGATAGGATTGAGCTCTCGAGAGCAACTACTGCCCGTCTAGAGAAGTAATTTTGGAGATGCTTGCGTCGAAGGCGATGAAGGTCATGTGGAGCCGTCGATACAAGCGCACCAGCAAGTCCAAATTGGTCCATGTAAGGCTGGTATTTGTCCCACTTTTCTGTATTGTTATAAAGCTCATCATAATACTCAGGGTCATCGATATGAATCTGTATTGTTTGGGGTTAGAGTGAAAAGAATTTAAAGATCTATCTGGTAGGAGTTCACCTGCCTCGTGCGAATTGATACGAATAATCGGGCCTTGCCGAAGTCAGTAGTTGTATCATATGCCTCATCATGTAATTTTTAAGCAATACCGTATCTCTTATGCATCTCTTGTATCTTCTTGAAATATAGACCGCGTTTGAAGACATCATAATAACATTCATACCACAAGGAGGCAATCGCTAACTTGGAACCAGGAATGTGTGATAATGGACTGAAGTAGATTCTCCTGAGCACAATATATGCTACATAAAAAATCCATAAGATAAGTCCCGAGAAAAAGAAGGAGGTGTAGTTGAAGGTAACGCTCAACATGGTTATGCTTTGGAATAGGCACTCTAGGAAATGGAATGAGAGCAGGTATATATCTAAAAGTTGATCGAGGAAGAAAGTATACATAACTGAGCACATCAAATGAGTATTAGACCTGGCTTCTTATACTTTTCAACCCACCTGAAATCTGCGATAGGTGAGGCAGATTTGTAAAAGGTACGACCTGTCGCCGTTTGGCGATGTCACAGCCAACATCGAAACCAACTTTGTAATATTTCGGCGCTTAATAATGCCGACAATACAGACTTACATGCCTCCATCCGGTACCGGCTTCCTTTTCGACACCGTAAGAAAAATTGGAATTTACGAGTCTTAGCTGAGGGGCTCATCTATAGTCAAGCGGCGTAGAGAAGGAGTCATCACGTGAGGAGCTGACCAATGGCCAAATCGCAAGGCAACATCGCCAAAATAAAAGGAATTGACGAACATGAAATCAAAGCTCAGGCATTGTAGCAGCTTGAAAATGGGACTTACGAAAAAATAAGCCTTTCAGCCTCAACAGCACTGCAGCATTACTTCGTAATTACTTACAGTCAACGTTGGACTTGGCAGAACATCAGCTAGCAGAGAAGTACCGAGTTTGGAAGGTGTTGATCAGTCTGATTCCAAAGCAGCTGGACCTTATAAGGAATAAACACTATAGGTAAAGTAAGTTCGAGATTTCTCTTATCTTCATCCAATCAACACTTGACACTTCGCCCCAAATGACACTGAGGATGATCTAAAAAAAACCAGTTATGAAGCCTACTGAAGTCATAGCACCTGCCCCCAAAAGAGCCTTGAGCAGCTGAGAAAAGATGCTTTGCTTATATCCTGTGCCACTTAACGGAGAAACAAACTCCCCCGAAGAAAAGTCCGTTGAACCTACATGCATCAATATCTATCACAGATTCCAGCTCTTAATGAAAGAAATCTTGATCTAAATAGCATCTTCATGCCTTCACGAAAAATAGTCTTATTGCTATATTTTCGAGAGCATTTATAATTAGAGAATATCTGAATGATGTGTGCCTTTCCATCCTTCCACCCTTAGGGCCATTGAGAAGTGCAAATCTCACGTGACCCAACAGTCCTTTAGAAGATGTACTAGCTTGAGGTTTAATATGAGAGCAGGCAATCCTCAGAAGAATGAACTCTCGGCTCTTCTTAATCTCTAGGCTCTGAGATAACTCCTGCACTACCCTTCCATAAATCGCTGATTTGGACCTCGAAGCTCAGAAAGAGATAACATAGACAACCTGACTTATAGGGAATAAACGCCAGTATGGAATCAGTGGCTCATGGAATGAATAAACTAAATTAAGCAACAAAATTTATCGGAAATAACTCAAGGGGTGCAATACCAAGCCAGGGAAATAATCATAGTTACATGACTTTTACTGTGTTTGTTACTATCAACATTCCGTAGGTATTGGAACTATGCTCTTTCCGCAAGACAGCGTTTGACAAGTCGAAGTCCAGATAGCTCGTGAAACCGATTGGATGTCGGTAGGCGGCTGCAGCGTCACTTGACCATCAGCTTACTTTACGAAAACAGCGAGTCAGAGAGATGGAACAGATAGTCATCGCGATTGGAACATCGGTCGACAGCGCCGTTGCGGGACCACAGGCCGCTGCTCTTGGAACAATCTTTGCAGGATCCGCGTATAACACTTACCAAGTGACCACATGACTGATTGCTGCGGGAAATACAACCTACAAAGTTGTACGAGGAGCACATAAGATGGGCTGAGAAAGACTGGAAAGGCTGGATGGGATGTTAAGGGCAATACTACTATTATCATGGAAAGCGGGGAGCACAGGGGTGTTGATGAAGGCTGGTTGCTATTGGATATCGTGAGAAAGGAAAAGAAAGAGGTTGAGGACAGGATGGTTCTGCCGAGCAATTCAAAGAACATTCCTGACAGATTCCTAAAAGCCTTGCTTTCACTTGGATTCAACACGTATCATTCGGCACTACACCTCTAGAGAGCATCGAGACAAGATACAACAAACAAGATGACGCCAGCCATATAGCATGGAGGCTTGTTCTCCATATGCTTTCGCACCCATCAGCCTAATAGTATCACACAGCAGCAACGGCACTGGGTAGCGGCGAGCAAGGATCGCGGATATATTGGACGTTGCAGAGGTAGAGTATGCTATTTTCACGTCAAAAATCTCTCCGAGCATCAGTTCTTTCAATCTTCGAACACTCACTCGGAGTTGGGGCATTTGCATTTGCACTCGAAGTCAAAAGGGCCAGTGCACTTTGGCAATTGATGATCGGTGCATGGATCTCTTATATATATGACGCAACAGTCGTATTTAAATCCGTCGGGACACTTAGCAGTGCAGTTTGGGGCAGTGCATACTGCTCGATCTGCGAGGAGTTCTGGAAAAAAGTTAGGGAAGTGGCTAATATAGTGTGGATACTTGGTGTACCAGAAGGAAGAGCGAAGCTCAACCCTGTGAAGAGCACAGTCATGAGAAGTGATTTGATCTGCATCTTGTCGGTCTTGAGGAATGCTAATTGTGATATTCAAGGATGAACTTTTTCTGAATTCTTAATCTCGGCTTCGTCTGTAGGAGGGAACCACTCCCTTCTTATACCTCCCTAGAAACGCGCGTGTTCGGAGGAATGACAGGTGATATCCACCATTCACCCGTTACACATACACATATCTTTTACCAAGCTCTTTTAATAGAAAACGAGGGAAAAAAAAAAGAGGACCCTTAAGAAGCTTAAAGGTTAAAGGTAAAGGGGATGCGAAGGCTAATTTACCCCTTCTATTACCCTGAGGATATCAATAAGAGGTTCGCTTGCTGGCCAAGACAGCCACTTCCTTTCAGCCTCGTGGATTTCCCGCTTCCCCGCATAGCTCTGGAATGTAGAGAGATTAATTGTGCTGCGTATGGACAGGAGGTTGTGGGATGCACAATGATGACCCGAACGGTGGCCTGAGCGTTGAGAGGCGTTGTGGTGGAAATGTCATGAGGGTTAAGCCAGTCGGATTCATATTCATGATGGACCAGAAATGTCGGCGCGGGTGGACTTCATTAGAGGCAAGCCCTCGGAGAAAAAGTAAGATAGCTATAAGGCCATTTGTAAGGAGACCAATCTTGGGAAACGCCTGTGACCAGCTTTCTTCATACTGAGATTGGCAAGCCTAGCTGACGGGCCGAGACTTCGTGGTTCGATCTGGTCAGATGAACTTTGCAACAGTCACATACCCATATTTGTAACGGCTAGAATTTCTCCGGGAAATACGAGGTTTATGATATGTCTTCGTAGACCGCAATAGGTCGGAGCTTGATCTTCAGCACTGCAAACGGATCCGAATGTCTGGTAGCCATTCCTGCCTTCCAAGCATAATCAACATTCAGCCGTAGTAACAAGCACCACTACAAGCACGAAGTAAGCACCGATGTCTCAAATTCAGTTTTCGGAGTAGTACACACGGTCATCCGTAAGAGGTTTTGTGACTCTTCGAAGATTGTATAACATAGCTCGCTTAAATGGCCCACCTATTTCAGGGGCGACTCAGGTTGTACCAGAATAGGGATTGGAAGGAATCGCGCTTTCCATTTTGTCTTCAGGGAAAGACTTTATGATTCTCAAGATAGTAGGTACAAAGAATGTGGCAGTCGTAAGTGCACTTCGGGAGTTGAGTCATGGTTCGACTATCATTCATCAAGCTCGGCGTGAGTCAAACACAAGGCTAAGCCCAACAGACTGCGCCTTGCACTCATATATATCAGCCTTCAAATTGCACAATATTTTTGAGGATAGCTAACGTTGCCATAATACTTATTTTCAAACAATGGGTGCTGAAGTAGCTACAGAGGACGTAGAGGCAAAAACAATGAACGTCGAGGCGATCCTTGTGGAAACGATAGAAGGAGACGCAGAAAATGCCAAGCCGACAGAAACCCTGACAACCCTATATCCCAAAACTGGCGGAAAGTCCAAAGATTTCATTCAGAGTCTGAGCTACCAAGGGAACAAATATCAGAAACTGCTTACGAATGAGCTAGAACTGATTGGAACCGTGAAGCTTCACGGCACGCACACAGATATTGTGGTCAATCATGATGATTCAATCCGTCTCCAATCCCGGAACACCGAGAACATTACTTTACAAAACGACATGTACGAATGGGCAAGATCAATGCTGCCTCTCCGTGAGCAGATACTAAGACTAAAACGTCTATCTATCGCAGCATACCAGCAACTCAACCCCCGAACAGAGATTAGTAGAGAAATGCCTCTGATTCTCGCGGGGGAGTGGATCGGTCCCGGGATTCAAAAGAAAGTAGCAATCAACAGCTTACCACGGAAAGCCTTCGTTATTTTTGGTCTCTGCATCAACGGGAAATGGCAGCCTACCGAGCCGTACAAGGATATTCATGATGAAGCCTCTGGCATATATAACATCTGTCGTGGTGGGATATTCCGTCATAAGCTTCCACTGGACGATATTGCTGCTTCCCTTGAAAGCCTGCAGCCGCTGGCTGATGCGGTTGAGAAGGAATGCCCGTTTGCGAAGTCCTTTGGAGTCTCTGGGATGGGAGAGGGTATTGTCTGGAAGCCTGCGAATGAGCTCTGTGAAGATAGCAGGTTTTGGTTCAAGATGAAGGGGCCGGTATCCACTGGCCCGAGAATCGGTAACAATATGAAGAATATTTCATTGTTAGATAAGAAGGAGAAGGCGAGGCTATTTGCAGAGTAAGTTCAGCTGTTCTTCCTTGTATTCGCGAGTCTAGGCGTTAGACAATGCATTCAACAATCCCTGGCAACCCGAATATGCCAGTAATGGCGGATTAAGTGAATGGCTAACGATATACAGGTCGGTCACCAACGAAATGCGTTTAGAGCAAGCATGGGCATACCTGGATGAGATGAAGATTCCGCGGGACAAGAAGGCTATCTCAGCATATCTCAAATGGCTGACAAATGACGTGGCACAGGAGGAAAAGACGGAAATTGACGAAAGACAGATCGACAAAGCCATCCTGTCTAGAGAGGTCACTAAGATTGGTCGAGCTTGGTATCAACAACGATCATTGCAGGACACCCAGCAGGAAATTTGAGACGTACCTATATATGTATTGCACAGAGTTAGAAAGCGTTTAGAGAGATGCTGACAGCCATGGCCAGGATACTGGCCTGATAGTTTTAGACCGGCCTAGAAAATTAGCGACATCTTACCGGCCTTTCAGATCTTATGGGTGATTTTTGACTTTTGGTGAGACTTGTTTGTGAGACTGGGGTCAAGAGGAGGTCCACACCTGTTAAAACCATGCTCCAGAGTATTCGGTTAATATGCATGCCTCCTGAACTTGGAAAGTAATTATATATATTCATTCTTAAACCACAAGCTCGGTGGTTTCCTAACAAAGGTATCTTTCTCCCGCAGTCAGAAACCATGAATACCATCCGAACCAACCAGACGATACCCTATTATCGTTTGTTCCTCCTAAATAACCTGCCCAGTTAAACTGTAATCGCAAAAATAACAACGCCATATAGCGCATTAATTAACAATCGGCTCCCCATCCTCGTGAAGCATTCCAGCTTTCGGCGATCCTGAATCCTTCTCCGATGACGCTCAAGGCACCGTCAGCAATAGCGTTTCCCGTACTCGGCTGTTCTCTAGGTTGCATGCCTCTGGCATCAGCATTGGCTGTTGCAATTCTATAGTCGTCGTCCAGAGTGCGCTCTTCACACATCATTCGCGCAAGCGCCGCTCTCTTGATTGCCGATTCCCACCTATGGAACCACTCCACCTCGCTCATCACAGTGCATTTTCTATTCCCCCCGTCATCTCTGGGTATATCGGCATACGGAAATATGACCTTAATGACCTCATATTTATGCGTAAAGAAGAAGAGAATCGGCCAGCTGAAAATCCAGAGGAACGTGAGGTAGAAAACCCAGCGAATCCATGTTGTTGTCCGCCAATCATTCAACTTGCTAGGAGAATATACTACAAGCCGTTTGTGGTCCTTCACAAAATTAATTTGGAGGTGCCCCCTGTAGTTGGTTTCGTAAATAGCTGAGCGGAGAAGCGACTCTAGCTTCTTTGTATCATGATTGATGACCTTTCTTTCGAGTGTGAAATATTTTATGCTAGCTGGATTTTGTACATAGTGTTCGCACCAGGCTCTCAATTCTTCACTCTGCTCTTCAGAATCTCCTGCCCCGAGGGTAGGTTTCAGGCTTGGAATTATGCCACCGCGATAGCCCCTCGTGTTGTCTGGCAGCAATTCGACCTTTCCAGCTCTATTTTGCCCAGGATCAGGATACAGAAGATGCGTGAGATTGAGGCGTACAAAAAAATCGTTCACTGTGGTTTTTGTCTCCTTGTTTCCGCGGCGTGAGGTTTCCTTGTGTGTGCCATGTAGTTCAACATAGTATCCGGGAGCATAACGTGCCTGCTCTTTGATCATGTCATAGAGAATTTTTGGATTAGTCGAGTAAGTTGGAAATCTCGTTCGAATTTCGCCCCTGGTCATGTCACTATTTGAGAATGGAAGCTCTGGCGGCGGGCTGAGAATTGTTAGATATAGCACTTGTGAATTTAAGAAGAACTTGCATGTGGTTAGCCCTTCGTTCGTAAGGCCTGGAAGTGGCATCAACAGCAGAGGAGCTCGCTGCAACATCAGCATAAGCAGGAAGCTCATCTTCAGGATACGCTTCGATATGATCTAGCAGGACTGCTGAGGCCATGGAGGACGTTTCAGCTCTATCATCTTGGGGATCGTCTCTATACCCTTGCTGAGGAGGTTGCGCTGCGATCTTGCCTGAGCCCATCCTTACAAGAGCTAGTATGATTTAGAGGAAAGCCGAATCTCTCAATAGGGACTGGGAAGATGATAGAAGAAAGGTCCCAATGTCTTCAGGTTTATTGTAGGCATCAGGATGGGAGGGGCCGAATAGAGAGTGTGGATCCGCGGCGCAGCATCATCAGCAACCTGGAAGGCCCTGATTCGCCGGAACAAAACTTATTGAAGGCAACATCTCGTATCTCGACCTGAGGATTTCAAGCATTGAGCAAAGCAACACGGAGTATACAACAATATAAGCATATATGTATACTTTGAATTAGCTGAGGATAGCCTCGCCTGCTGGACTTATTACTAGATGTCAGCCTCGTGCATGTGGTGTTCCACAATTCTAAGGCGGGGCATTCCTAGCTCGCCCGGGTCTCCTTCACATTGATTTCCTTTTACACAACATGAACAGTTTCTAGTATGAGGGCCTTCAATCGTGAAAGGGAAACTCTCCCCAGGTCGCATTTTAACAAGATGAAATTTTTGTCCAGAACAAAAACATTAATGTTGTGTATTGGCTATGGTCCTCCGCGTCTTGTTTTGAACGCCTACCTCCATGATTCTTCCCCTTACCCTATCACATCCGGCGTCTCATTTGTCCTATATATACAATACATGGGCGGCATGAAGCCAACTTTTGCTAGATTATGTTGTGTAGAGGATAAAAAGTTTCACGCACGAAATTAAAATGCAAGAACAACTTATTCCTCTAACTTTTGCGTGTGGCGAGATTTCGAGTTTGGGCGATGACGTCCTCCTACAATCCAAAGGGGTATTGATCAAGAAAGAGCCTTAATCTCGGCCGAAAGTTCTCCTGTTGCTTGAGAAGCCGCTGCGTGAGCGTGCAGCCGCTTTGAGCGTCTCTTGTCGCGGGGTATGATCTCGCAAACGAGTGAGATGTAGCTCTTGTTCTCCGTTGCCAAGACCAAAGGTAAATGCTTTGTATAGTAAAAATGGTACCTCTTCATCTTTTCTAGCCTCCATGGTTTCTCTTTTCGCGATCATCTCAACTGGTTATCCAATCGAACCCTTTATCGTTTCACTCTGTATATTTTGGGTCATTGTGGGAGGCAAGTTCTCGGTTAGTGATATTCCAAGTGCACCACGGTCGTTGCACATCATGGGATAACTCATTCCTGACTATGGCAACAAGGACCCTGGTTGTCCAGCCCTAGAATCTTAGTCGATCCTTTCGCAACCATTTTTAAAGAACCAGTGTCTTGACGCAGATCCCGTCGTCTGATAAGATACGAGATGGCTCATTGATCTCTGTTAGATTCAAGAAGGCAAATTCTTTCTATCAGGATGAGTCTTCCGGCCCACCGAGGTGCCTCTTTCTTAGAGAAAGTTGCCAGAACATGGGATCCGATGATGCTTACCATCTCGTATAGTATATGCTGTGAGGAAGTCGAAAAGGAAATATTCTGTATCTGCCTCATCAAGATGACGAAAACGGAATTTTCGTTTCAACTGTTCTAAATCACGCTCTTTTTTTCCCAATACTATTTGAATGTTGCCAATGACCACTGTCCAAATCGCTTTCGAGCCAGGTTGAGGCTGTACTTTTGTTGATGTGTTCATTATCAACAATCAAATACTCAAATGCCGTATTGTGGCCAATAGCTGAAGGATCATTTTGAGATCCTTTCTTTCTTCGCGTCACTGCACACCCCAGTTGGCGGTTCACCAATGTCCGCATGAACGATGCTTATAGATCTGGCTAATACTGGTTTGTCACTTAACGTGAGATATATTTTTGTGCTGTCGTTTGTGCTGATCTTGGGTTAGTCTCGTTGGCTGTTGACTCGTTCGGTATTGCATTTAGCAGGCCATTGCAACTTTGTACATCGGTAGATTTGGAGGTAGTCTTCCGTAGTAATTCAGCAGTTCCTTTCAAGGATGCGGTAATGATTTCAAGAGAAGATCGAGCCTCGAGACCTTCTGAATGAGATATTGGGATCATAGGAACGTCCAGCTTACTGAGAACTGATAATGCTGGCTGGTGTTGTGGTACTGGATGCTGTATCTCAGGTTCTGAGAATGTAACCGAAAGAGGCTGCGGTAATAGTAGCGTCGGAACAGGGTGTTCGCTAGTTGATAGGGACGAGTCAAATGAAGGGGGGCCTGCTTCAGCTGACTCCGACCGTGTTGAATGACTTTGAATACGCTCTTAATTGAGTAATACGGATCCTGAGGTACCATGTGTCGAGCCTCTATCCTTGTCTTCTTCCAAAATGTCCTCGATGTACGAAGCCTTGTAAAAGCTGCGACTAGCTGATTTTGAACCTTTTAGTCCTAAACTAACGGCATTCTTACTCATGGTATTATGAAGAGAGTCAGATCCCGAGTTGCTAGAGGTACCATTCATATCATTTTGTATCGGCGGGAGATTTGGTACATCGACTGAACCATACTTACGTTGAGGCTCAACAACAGAAGATTGAATGCTAGCCTCATCTTGGTTTGCAGGTTTTGGATCATACTATCACGCTTCTCAGTATAGTGAATAGCGGTTTTTGTAGTAGGTACGTACCGTGAAAGGTGATCAGTTAGTTGAATGCGGGCTTAGGGGAATTTTCTCAGCTCTTGTGACAGAAGACTCTATAATAGAGCCAATCTCAGCCATGGTAGAGAGGTTTTCAGCACTTACAGGATCTATTCCAGAACAATCAAGATTAGGAACTCCATTTTTAACTTCGCTTAGATCATTGATTGAAACTTTTAAGGTGCGGCAGTTGGCCTTGGCTATATGTTTTTGGGCAGTAGACGTCTTCTGAACCATCGACATTTCATAATCACCATTATCTGCCACTCCACCATCCGAAACGTCCTTGTGATTTGGTTGTCTGGTAGGGCTCTAGAATACCTTTTTGCGTTGAGAGATACCATGCTCCTTTATTGCTTGCTCTCGATAAGTGTGTCGCCCCCTTTGTATTTTTGGGAGGAGGTAGTCCGGAATCGTTTCTAGACTGGCTAGGTAGATCCTCTCTTCACCGCTATCGCTTCTGAGCCCAAAACCTTGGGGTTTATTTTCTTTTGTTATTCTTGAGTCATGAGCTTTCTGACTTCGAGGAAGGTCAGAGTGCGACGAAGCGTGATCAGATTTGGATGATATAGTTTTCGAGACTTACATATGTTGTATTACTTCTTCCATAATTTCATATATCTCGATCATGAACTTTTCAGCTTATCTCCTCTTTTATTGTACGACCATGCAAGCTAGCCTAACTTTCCTAACTTTGGCTTCTTCAAAGTTTCATTAAGCCGCAAGTCAGGCGGCTCCTTCCCTTGTAATATGTGGCGGTGTAATGATGCAAGCCTTGTCTCTATAATGCGCTCCAGTGTACTGTTTTTCACATTTAGTGTAGTGCCTTCAATTCTCCAAAAGATCCGTAGGCAATCATTAGATGTTCGCTTAATTTTTTGGATGGATTGTTCAGAAAATAAATTGTACTTCCGGCCATTTATTGAGGTTTCTTCGTTCTAGTTCCGGCAATCGTTCGATTTCGTACAACACGTCACTGGTCCCTTGGATGCTGCTACAAATTGCAGAAAGGTCTTCACTAGCAGGTAATGCTTCATCAGTAAATCTTTTGAGAAATTGGGCGAGTTGAGTTCAAATCCAGCCACACCGACCACAGTTCCAACACAAGAGATTGGGTCCATGGCCAATGTACTGAGTGCGTCAAGGAGGCTTCATGGCGACTGATCTCGGTTCGATGTGTTATTTGAAACGTTCAGATATTCTTAGAGCCACATCTTGTGCCACCAAATATCCGAAGAATCAAAAAGAGGTTCGAAAAGATATTTGAGGAGAGAGGATGCCGCGAGGCTGTGTGGCTAGAGTTCATGCATAACATCAGCGATATGCTCATCCCCCATGCATCTATCCATAATCACACATACCTGTGAATTGATGGTAGGTTGCAGGCCGTGAGGCAGAATTAGGGGTAGAACAATACTAGCGCTGCAGCCACAGCTCAAAAGGATATACGACGAATACCAGTAACCAGACAAGAACAATTGAAATCTAGTATCTTAGTTGCAGTGGAGGTGAGCCTCAAGCTAACGGCGTTCAGCCATTTCTCTCTTCTAATTAAATTGTGAATATGGTAACACGGCATTGAAATGAAAAGGAAAAGCATATATACTTGAGTACCCATAGGCAAAATGATGGGTTAGCAACACTTGAGATATTTGCCAAGAGATGATGACTTCAAGGTTTCTCTATCTTGTGAGCAAATATACTAGCGACAGCAGAGAAGAAAAGTGCAATGTAGAGTATTAAAGGATATATGGGGTAAGGCAGTGAAGTTGTGACCGATTTTGAAAAAGAAGCAAATAAGAGGAGGCACATGTGAAGAGGTGGAGGTGGGGCAAGATGATTGATGCACCTACAATCCAAGGACCACTCAGTTTCGTGGCGGTGTAGAGCTGTGGCGGGTGACGATCCAAAACTTCGATATTCATTTCCCAGTTTCCATTCATTGATATCCTGGCCAGGATCAGTTTCACTCCCCCCACTCTCTGAGAACCAGATCTGCGCTCTAAGTATCAAAGATTACGCTATTGTTCTAAAGTATCGAGCCTTTTCCCTTCTTTCCTGCTATTTATCCAGCCTTGCAACTTGCCCCTTTCCAAAAGCCCATCTCGAATATCATTCTTATGATGCCTAAAAGCACAATTGCTCAGCTGTTTCGTGTGATACCGGAAGAAGCATTCGACACCGGACTACCCTATTGCATCCTAGTAAGTTTCTCTCCAATACGATAATAAGTAAGTACACAGCCATTAGCGTACAGCATCTGTATGGTGGATACGCCGTTTGCTGGTGCATGTATATGTACGGAGGATTGTCATGTACCGTACCTTAATTTGACCACATTGTAGGCTCGCCAGTCATGATGGCGAACAAACTGATTTTATTATGCTACCATCATGTGGACTTGTAGTCTTAGTTGCGATACTATACGAGAGTAGAATTACCCTCATACATATTGGGACCATCCCTCTTTCCTTGCCTCATATCTACCTTGAATACGACGCTCATTATTCTCACCACAGCTATCAATCTAGCAGAAGATATAATTACATTGCTGTAGTATTGTCACTTGTCGCAAATTCTAGAAAAGGAGTGATTCATGGTATCATTCTGCCATAAGACACGTACCAGCCAGCTTATCGTATTTCGTGTAGGGTAGTGCTTGCGAATATTCCAACCTCTGCCACATCGCCAAATATACCCCCAACATCTCGAGTTACAAATAGTTCACTCTGAGCCATGCTCAAGTTTTTGTTCCTTGTCGCAAGTCTTGTGAACTTTGCTCTATCTATTTCGCTAATCTCCGTCAAAGGTGCCAAATTCTTTGCGGATAGCGAGCAGTTCTTCCTCAAAGGTATTGCGGGCATATTTCTCATAATATTACCATTTAACGTACTGATTAACCTTAGGTGCTGCATACCAAGGAACTCCCAAAGGTCCATTGATCGATACAAACCAGTGTACTCTCGATGCCGCCGCTATGGCTGACATTGACCAGCATCAAAAGTACCCGCTTCAGCGAGTATGTCTTCTTCTGCATCTGGAAGCCCTTCGATCTCGACATCGTTGAACGCAGAAGGATCTACTCAATTTATTTCCATATCTCCAAGTCCAAGCGCGTCCCCTATCCCTGCCCATCTCTCAGCGAGTCCCGCTAATATGTCTCCAGCTCCTCCCCCCGACATCCACCGCGACCAGGAGCACTCCCGCCTCAGCGACCAGCGCAACCTCAACTCCTGGAGCAGGCACCACTCTCAAGGCTCCTATAATTCTCAGTGGAATTTTAGGCGTCGGCACGATCTTGTTTACTTGATCTGTTTGGATCTCAAAGATGATTGTATTTAGAAAGAGCTGCCAAAACTTGGAGGTGTACAGAGAGAAAAACATTATACCCTACCTCTTTGGAAATGGTGTTCTGACGGTGTAGAGAAGGGCAGACTAATGAATAATGAGGAAATGTACCACATATTTATTTATATATGATAGAGCTTATCAAAGTGGTGGCCGGTGTACTGTTACGTTCGGAACGGATGGCTCGCTTAATTTGGCCAAAAAAAGGGAGGTTGCACCAAGAAATTGTATAGCGTTTTATGGCGGCCTTGTATATCAGTTCAATTAAGCGGTCTGCAAACCAAACCAAACAAAAATAATTTTGTGGCCAATTGGTAAACAAACGGTACGTAACACCCTTATGCATGGGCAAAGTTAACCACTCCATCTAGGCAGGGCAAGGGTGTAGGGCCTTGTCTTAGCCTCAAAAACAGATCTGCAAAGTGACGTTCTTCCAATTAGGCAGTGTTGATGGGAGGAACTTAGCGGAGGACATTCCCCATGCCACTGTGGAAGTTTCAGTTGTATGAGTAAGCTCACAGGCTCAACGCTGTGGAGAATTGTGATTCTTGATATGTAGTCAAGATGCAGATTTCAACAAACTGCCACAACCCTAAAACAGATCTGTTATGTACAGGTCCAAGTTCCTCCCTAGTCATGATAATAGCTGTTAACCAACAGTGGCAACTAAGTTGGGGCAATTATGATCTCTAGGGAGTTTTGCGAGGTCTGGGGCATTTTTTGTAATGGTGCAACAAGCACCATCTACACTTTTCCTCATTGGGTTAAAATCCTTGTTTAAAATCCCTACAAACAGCTGTAACGGCGCCTGTGTTTGGATTCGTGACATATACAAATTAATTGTACATACAGCTCGTACGTGCTTTAAACGAGTATAAATCAATTAAAGCCTTTTTAACTAATAAATATAAAACCCTGTTTTTTTAATGGATATAAGGGCAATTGGGAGGGGTCAACACGGGCCGCATATGAAGTACGTTAGAAAATCTCTTATGGTCTACTGCGTAGATATAGGATATTATATACAAGCACCTACAAACTATATTCTATCAGCGTGATACCTTTTATCAATTTCATATTCCGTTAGATCCAAAGGCAAGAAACCCGACCCATTGGGCCCTATTCAACAGTCTACATGATAGATGTACTTTGTGTTTACCCCAAAAATATTATACAAAAGTTACCGTGCAGTTGAAGCATGAGCTCACGCTGACTTTATATATACTGCAGGCCTGTCAGACTAAAAACGGAGGATTTTAGAGTTGTAGACATCTCAGGCCTTTGAAAATGTTAATTTCTGGAGCTTGTGCATCCAGAAAATGATGCAATCAAGCGTTTGTTAAATGTGCTACAAGTTCTCATACATCTAGATAACAAACTTATGCTCAAGCTTTTGCGTTAAGTGGTAACAAGAGACGTGTAAAGTGGCTATGCCTTTTATTATAATTGCTTTCGCTGGAAATTTATATCCACTTGTTCACAATAACTCGGGAGACACTGAAAGCCTCTCGGAGGCCTATGAATACTTTAAGTAAACTGTAAATTATCGGTTGTTTGCAGTAATGGCAGAAAATGGCAATTTTTAGTAGTATCACTAACGGGCTCTTAATTACAATTTATTCAGAGAGTCCAAAGATCAGTGTGTCATGTATAAAATGAAATTGGACCCCAGGGAAGGATGCTTTGTATACTATCTACATAATCCTTTTACTTGCGGTCGTAAAATGAATAATGGTCAAAAACTCCGCACATCTCCAAAGGCGATGGCACGAGGTCTCGACCAGGTCTTGGTCGCTCATCTGGAATGTATGATTTCATGGGTACATATGGACCTGTTGACCGATCTCGATTTTTTCCCGCTCCCTTTCCTGTCGGTCACTTTCCTCCTTCCTCTGCTCCTCCTTAGCCTTGAGAGCTCGCTTGATCTTCTCGATATGTTCCGATGATGCACCTTCGACAGATTTCAAGTAAACGTACAATGGGCCACCTGAGCGGCTACTACCCACCACCCATGGAGTAAATTTGTTCAAAGCCATTTGGGCCATAGTTTTGCTCTCAAACTCGAAAAGGCATTTTACCCTGTTCAGCATCAGTGAGTATTCAAAATTACCGAAACTATATGGCATTCGAAGATATTACCAATTAACATGTTCTTTACTGTGTCCTTGAAAAGTCCATCTCCAGGGATAATCATTATCATCAAGCTGGTGAATAAGCTTTCCTCCGCTCACTTCCATTGCATCGAGAACTTCAGCCGTGTGGTCGCTGGGCATAAATGCTTCCAGTGTGTTCGTCACAGCCGCTGATTGATGCAATGAAGTGACGCGAATAGATGTAAATTTGGATATCAAGCGACGGCTGTCAATCTCGGCTTCTTGTAGGACTTCTTTTGCACTTTCGGCCGCATCACGGGTCTTGAATCTGAGATAAACAAGTTTATCATCCTTATGGAACCTTGTAAATGTTAGCATTCATCATAATTATGAAATAATGCAAGCTTACTTGGGATGGGATGAGATGATTAGAAAGGTTGTGTAGTCTAATATTTCTCGCTTGCCAAGTTCGTCTTTGATGATAGAGACCCCGATATCTTTAGAAATATTTCCAAGTAACAAAGCGCATTGCCTCTTTTGCTGACCGCAGCATTGCGAGTGGTTGTTGCTCCACTTGAAACGCCTATCAATTTGCCCATCAAAACAGACAGGTTTTGGCGACTCGATTGATTCAGATAAATATTTCGCCTCTTTTTCTGCCTCTTGTGCTTTCTTGAGTCTGGCCTCAGTGTTATCAACATACTTGTACCTGATGATCAAAGGTTCTCCTTGAACTATGCAACCTTCGAATCTGTTCTTAGCTCGAACTGCTTGTAGAATGGTGCCGAACTCGAACTCGGCCTTCCAACTTCCAGAAGAGTTAGTTACGGCAAA
>CAKJVC010000077.1:0-52544 GCA_918026815.1 Chalara sp. BL73 | reverse complement strand
AGCAATCAACATCCCCACCTCCCTCAAGCTCGCCCCAAAACAAAGGTATCCATATAACCCACGCATCCTCAAACAAACCCGCCCCTCCTCCTACAATCAACGTAAAAATCCCCACTCCCTAATCCGGCAGTCCGAATCCTCCAAACCCAAGGGTAGGCCGCGCGCCATAAAAAGATCAAAATAAAGGATCGCAGGCCCGGTCTCAGCCTCATACGCTCCCAAGCAAGGCAAAACAAGGCCCGAGAGAAAAAAACCCAAGAGGTGTCAAGTGGGGGCCAGGCAAACCAAAGTCTCGCATCGTTCAAGCATATAAAAAAAGGCTCCGGGATCGTCGGGATCGTCGGGATCTCGCCTGAGCTAAGCTTGATCTGCGACAGGGCATCCTGGTTGGTCGCGGGTATGAGCGCGAGTGTTGCGCGTGTATAGATGCCTCGAACTGCAGGTGCGCGAGATGGAGGCGGTGAGATGCGTGAATGGTGATGGCGGGGTGGTTTTGTTGATGGCGAAAGGATGTCGTGATAAGAGACTCAGAAGAGGAAGGAGCGCTGATGGAGAGAATTACAGGAGAGGAATAGCAAGAGGAAGAGATGAGCGAATGGAAGAAGCGTGGTTGGAAAGTCAAGTTTGCTTTTCATTCTGCTCATCATAAGTAGTTCCAACGGAAACCTCAAAATCTCAACCGTTCCCAAGCCCGCCCGAGAAACCGTTCATGTAGATTGGTTCGTGATGCCCAAACTCCCGTCGCTCGAATCAAATGTATATTCTCAACTCCATACAATGCCGCTCTTATATCCCTCTCATATCCTGATCCCGATCTCACGCTCCATATCCCAACCAACGAAGGGCTAACGCCATCAACAAATGGCAATTTTATCGAATTTACAGCTTTTCCTCAGGAAAGCATCGCTCCAATCTCCTCAGCATCTCCAACTCCAAAGTGAGCAGGCCCCAGCTTGAGGTATCGCTGCTTAGCCGCGCTATCGCTGCCGGTGCTGCTCAAGCTGGAGCTGCGACGGACCTTGATAACTTCTGGTCTTTTGGCATCGGTGGGCTTGGTGGTAGGCACGGTTGGGTAGCCGGCACTGGTGGTGGGTGCGAGGAGAGGAACTGTAGTGTGGAAGACATTTTGATATGGGGGTGTTTTTCTGAGAGGATTCTTCTTTTGTGTATTTTGCGGTTGGTGAGATGGTTGGTCTTGGGACTTGTGAAGGCTGTTCAAGGTACTTGAAATGAGGTTCTGGCTTGAGTGATTGTTGTGATGGTGTGAGGAGAGAGGTGCTCGACGTCTGCTTTATATGTGATCCCTCCTTCAAATTTCAAATCAGAAATCCAACCGAATCTGCGTTGTCCAAGTATCGTACACCGTGGGGGCAAACAAGGGATAATTCTGAAATTGCAGCGTAACGACTGGGCAGCTGGGCAAGTCGCAAACGCCAGAACCTGCAACGCTTGATGCACGTGTGCGGGCTATTGGTCGGCTGATCGACAAAAAGCAGTGTCCTTGGTAATCTAGAACAGGGCAGGCCGTACCGCGCGGGATATGCTCAGATGCAGAATTGAATCTCGAGACACAACGGCGATGAAAAGAGGAGCGGCACACGAGATATAAAAGAAGGACAGGAATAGTGCGATAATTTCCTAATGGGGAAAGGGAAGTTCCACGATAATTGCAGATGTTGTAACCTAGGTGTCGCTTCCGTTCGGGACGAAATAAGAGCTTTGCTATTGGGTGTTTTTGCATCAGTACCCCTCTTGAAGAGCATAACCCGGAAAAGAGATCCAAGTGGAATGCCTCACATGCCCAGGTATGCCAAGTTGCCAAGTGTAGTATTGCTGCTCCATATGCCGTATGTGCCCACTGATAGCCGCAGATCTTGTCATGAATGGTTTGAACGAGAAACACCCAGTGTTGGATGTGTTTCCGAACAAAAAGATTGAAACTCTGTATATTCGTGATTTGCTACTCTGGTGGCGTTCTGGAAGCATTGCAGGGTAGAGTAGACGACAGCACAGTAACAGACAGGACAGCATTGTACGACGAGGAAGAGCTTTACCGATGAACTCGAGGCGAGACCCAGAGCTCGGCTTGACGCCGTTTCGTCGTTAACGCCACAGCAGTATAGATCTGGAAGGCCATCGCGGATAGCTTCACGTCACCAGCGCCAGAACATCGCGAAAGCGAGAACGGCTCGTGTCACCCCACAGTGCGGGGTGATACAAACCTAATTCTTCCGCGACATTGCGTTTTCATAGTCACACTGGTCGAAGTCTGCGATGACATACCGAGGTTGAGGTGCTCTTCCCGGCTCTATTTCGTTGCTCGACCCTATCAATAGCAAGTTTTTCAAAGCATGAGAAGACAGGCCAAAACAGATGGAGCATTCCTGGGTTAGCACCTCAGATGAACATGAGCGGTGTGATCAATGATCAATAAATGAAAAGAGGACCTCGGGATCCCTTTCGAATTGCTGATGCCGATGGCGAACAGCTGATGGAAAAGAGTTTGAAGAATGATGCCAATTTGAAATGAGATGGGAATGCCGAGTAGTCAATGAGATAGCTTCGCTAGGGGGAACCTCAGGACCTTGCCATCATGTGTTGGCATCGTAGTTGGTATAGATAGGGCTGAAAGGGCTGAGGGAAAAAGAACCGATATGGGCCTTTGGAATGGCCCAGTGGGACGCACCGCACACACGTGACCTGGATCAATACCAAGTAGGACACGGGAAAAGGCCTTCTCGGGGTCTCGTAATCCTTGGTGCATTTCTCACCGCAGTTATAGTTCATATATTTATATCCTCGCAAGGTGTTGGAGGCTGGAAGAGGATTCTCCTTCCGTCTCGACGAGGCCGCGTCAACGGCCGCCTGAACTCGTGCGGCGGACCTGCGTCTATGCGTCTAATCTCAAATGAAATGCCTGATCGGGGCTCTCCATCTCGTGTGTTCTTACACGGAAATTTGGCTGAGGTTTGTTCTACAAGCAGTGTCACCGCATAGGTGATACAATCACCGATACGAGTAATTGCCGAATCGTGAACACCGCAGCCGTTGAAGTCGCGGCCGCTGCTGTGTCCCGCCATCACCGACGGGTGTGTACCTTGGTTGACACCACCAATGAATCCATCTCTGTTTTGAGTGCAAGCTGCGAGAGAGATGCACAGGAACTTTTGAGTCACCACAAATGTCCCCTTCATAAAATGGCCGGCTTTATAATCAGAGAATGCGCCGCCTGGTCGGAAGTAGGGTAGTATCATCAACTCGGCGGAGAGTAAAGAATCCCAGTAAGAGTACTCGGAACTGTAGTCTAGTGCTGTCCAAGACAGTAACCGTTGACTTAATGATCTGCTTCCAACCTGGAGCTGAAACCAGGTCCATCAATTATTAACGTACAGCAGGTGAGGCTTGATATATCGTCCCTGACTTTTATGCATATAGTAGTTCCAGGTGATATATCACACGCCTTGGATTCCGGTTTACCGATTTTGAGGCGTGTCTCAGGGGTCTAGTTAGTCAATGCCCTGTACCGACAGGCCTGTGGGGCTTAACATAACCCCCATAATTCCCACCCTAGACCCTTAGTCGAGGAGATCAGACATCATCATCTTTATCACTGTTCACATTTGCGTTTGATTAATCAACTCGGGGTGGTCGATTTATAACTCGTCAAAAAGGGATCAAGCGCTTGCTCATCTGAGTAAGACCTGGAGTAAAATGTCATCTCCTGCTTAGTTATAGCCTTTCCAGAGATGTGCGACAAGCCGCGCAAGAACAAGACATCGGGGGCCTGCAGAAGAAGGACTTGGTGCTCCATCAAAGAACATTCTTTAATTGCTTAAATGGGTCATTTTGCTCATGCATTGGGGTTCGAAAGCAAGGGAGCCCCCTGAGCCCTGGGGGTGTTGCAGCGACAGGTGGACATGAGCGGAGTGTCCCATGCAATTGAATATCATACACTCTAAGTACTTATGGGCTGTAACTCGTGATCGGTTCATATGACAAGCAGCGAGTGTATTTCATTCCCCAATAGTGAGTGGGCTGCCTTCAAAGACTCATCTCCAGACAACTTATCACAAACTTGGCTTGATATGTAGCCCCGCTGTCTGTAAGCAGGTACAGGAAGGAGAGCTGCATTAGTGCAAACTTACGCTTATCCAGAGAAGATGCCTCAGCGGAATGCCTCTGTCTAGAGTCGACTAGTGCAGTAGCGTAAGGGTCGCATTCCACCCATAAAAGATAAATCTTCAATATCCATTCAACTAGCCTGCTCTAAGTGATGCAATAGGCAACGTATTGAAGTGCCGCCGCAACAGTGCATGCAGGGAGGGTTTAACTGGTATGCCAATCACGCCGCGGAATGGCGATGGAGACATCACAAATTTAATGTCCGTTACTTGCGGAAGAGGATCGACCAAGCTGTAGGGCAGAGTGCCACAAAATGGCAAATGCTGAAAGGACTCAAGCAAAAACTTTGCTGTCGAGGACTATAATTGACGCGCTAAACGCGCTCATGAAGCTCCGACCATCCAATGGGGGAACTCAATCCCATATCGCATGCGCCTCGCAGCTGATCAGAATCATATGCGCCCATGAGGCTAAGCTGCTGTAGAAGTGGCTCGCAGCAGGCGTTTTCGACCAAGTACTCAACGTATGGAGGACGGCCGAATAAAGCACGATATCATACATTTATTGTGTGAAGCTATAGTTAAAGAAATATTTCACGACTAAGCAGAATGAAATAGAATCACACAAAGTATGCACATGGCAGGTCAGTGCACTGTCCTGTTGTGAGCCGCGAGTCGAATCGGATTGGAGCCTTTCATTGGCCTGCTCCACTGCCGTCAGATCTTACGCTACCCCTACACTGTCAGGGATTAAAAGTGGAGGTGGAGCGACGGAACTCAAGACACCCACAATAGCGTGCCTAGTCTCTAAGTGTACACGGCTTGAAGAATCGAAGGAAGTTCTCTAAGGTTGGCTTTGCAACTTGCCTCCTTGCCGAACAACGACCGCGAGTTGTCCTACTGCGCCTCCTATAGGCCGACTTGCGGGTGCCCATGTGAACATCTAAATCGCATCAGTCAACCTGTCAGCATTTTGAATTGTATTTTTCTACCTTTCCTGCGCCGTGATCGTCATTTCATTTTGTATAATCTCATCCTTCAGCCAACGATCAAGTTGTGGATAACCGGATCCTGTTGGAAGAGATTGGAGTAGGTCTGGCGTGAACCTTTCAATGGCTGGAGGCGAAAGCCCAACTCGAAGTCCCATCGCATACATACGAGTAGCAACGACCAACAAAAGTCGCTCGAGGACCGGCGTAGCTGCTACTCGGGGCTGCCCTCCTCTTGCTAACATATGGCAAACAACACCTGCTTAATCTAAGGGGACAACATAACTGAACCATACTGTCGGGAATGTGTGACTATCTATAAGTAAGCTGCCGTCGCCTATGAATTGAGAACTCAGACTCCTAAGACTCAATCTCTTCTGCCTGCAACTCCTCAATACCTCCCGCTTAGAG
The DNA here is from genome assembly GCA_918026815.1 of Chalara sp. BL73. Classification (NCBI taxonomy): domain Eukaryota; kingdom Fungi; phylum Ascomycota; class Leotiomycetes; order Helotiales; genus Chalara; species Chalara sp. BL73. The sequence goes on along the minus strand of CAKJVC010000077.1, from coordinate 47,023 downwards.
CAATTTCCACGACTTTCACTTCTTAGAACTGTACGAAGTAAGTCAAACTTTGGTTATAAGGTCTACCATCGTCGATACCAGAAGTATCGCGTTTCCACATTCGTTTTGGACATCACATAACTCACACCTGCATAGGTCTTTTAGACAGCCAAGAATATCAGTAAAAATGTGTACTAGATGGCATACCTTCTACACATACTGTGGCGACACGGTGGTTTCTGAAATAGTTCAGTGCGGCAGAAAGATGGCGAATCCCTCAAAGAAATGCCCCGTTGGTATTAGGGATGCTAATGCTCCTGCGGTGGATGATTATTGTCCCGGACATCAGAATTAAAGCCGATTCGTAAGTAGGCCCGTGGATCTTTGTCGTCAGAGTTCTCACCTCATTGGAGCAGTGTTCCTCGCATTCCGCACGAGAAGGACCATGCCACTTGGCCCCTTGCTCTGCATAACTGCTACCTGGAATTGGTCAATGATGGGACTTAGAAACCGGGAAACGGCTAGCGAATGCTTGAATAGTGTACGATCTTGGGTGCATTTGATGTTCTGATTGGTGGAGCTGTGGATTATTTCATTAGATGGAGTCCAGAGGTGGAGGCTGTAGTCTTGTAGGGTGGATACAGGGATCTGTTTTGTGTAATATGCGGACCTATCTCATTCACAATATCAGCCAGATCAAAACTGTCACAGTGCAGATTTCTCCTTACACCTGTGACCATAAAAGAGCAAGGTTGCACAACATAAACTTCTCCAAATACGAAGCCCATAATATTTTTTGAGCGTACAATAAAACTGACCTGCACCTTTGGGCACCAACAGTCCCTTCACACTAAAGCTGCATCCGAACCGTCAAGTCTGGAACGGATGTAGTTGAAACGATAGTCAAGATATATTAGTGGCAATAATGCCCAAAACGGCAAGGATCGTTATGAGTGGCTTCCTCTCCCATCAGTCACTTCGATCACTGCCGTAGGAGCGTGGAAGACGGGCCTTCCCGTCTTGAGCTGGCCTCGAATACCCTAACCGCAGGATTACCAGCCGGTTGATAATTTGTATTTTCGAAACCCCTCCCTCCCCCCCCCCCCCCCCCCCCCCCCCCCCTTTTCCTTTCCAGGGTGTTTGGGTTTCGAGAAGCCAGAAGGATCAAGAAAGCTGTCGTTGGATATCAGGGTTGGCGATAATCCTTGCTTGTAATGCACAATCCGCATAGCTACTCTGTCATGTGATTGGACTGCTTCAAATAGCTTCTCTGGCCAAGGGTAGAGTTATCTGCTAAAGCAAAGATCTCGTGGGATCGTGCTGTGACAGACTCCGCAGGTGTCTAGGCCGAATTTGTGATTTAGTGACTGCAGTCGTGCCAGATATTGGTGAATGAACTTTCCGAGCTACGGATCAAATGCCCGGAGAAGGAACCTCTGCCAACCAAAAAAAAAGCCTTCGTCCGCGTGGTTGGTCAAAGGCTGGGCAAGGCATAGAGGTTGGCCACACAATGTTAGCTTGACTCGCGTTTATTGTTGGGATTCGCTCCTTCCGAAGATTGAAAGGTGCTATGCGTGTATTCTCTGGTTATGTATCTATAACAGGAAAGATGCAGGCGCTTAGCGGAAGAAAAAATGGTGTTTATGCTTCAGGTTGCAGCCTGTTGTGGAACTATCGCGGACCGGACCTTTGCGCTCCAGCACGAACCAGTGGTTGAATCTGCCACTATGCCAATGTGACTGCTACCAATAGGGCTATGGTAAGCACAGCGGAAGCATAAAGCTGCAGGCAGTGCCTAAAATTCCAACTTAAGCGCTTGGGAATCTAGCGTAGTTGGAAGAAGAGCGACCATCTTCAGCCATCTCAGCTCTCACGTGACGTGACCAAACTAGTCACGTCATTACTTTGCGACTATGTGTAATGAATTCAAGAGTACAAGCATTGGAGCGACTAAAGCCTTGATGCTGGATGATAATGAAGGTCCGAATCACCAAATTGTATCATCGATTTTGTAGGCATACCCTATACTTAGCGATATGCTTCGGGAGGCTGCAAACTTCTCCATACATATCATCTGACTCGGAATATAATGGCAATTCAAGAGCCCTCCTAGTCAATCACAAGATGGTGGTGAATCGAAGATCTAACATACCTCCTTACGCTTCAACGGGAGTTCCGCTTTTAGAACCCGTTACGATTGAGAGCTGTCATTCGCGTAGCCGCACGGGAACTCATAGATAATCACACCACTTAGTGTTTTAGCTTAGGTTGGCGGAGCCTGGAGACCAACATATGAAATCCCTGCCCAAAGAAAATAGAGAGACCTTATCCCTCCCGACCTATATTGATGGCAAAACTGCCTCATCCCTGTGGGGTACGGAAGGATCTTCAATGCATATCTGAAGTACACTGCTGCCTAGACTTGACTGGTGTCGGTTTAGGTAAGCCGTCTCTCTAATGAGTGCGGTAAATCCGCAAGACGACTTAAGACATAATAAACTGATGACAAGTCAGCAGCTCCTGCCGCACATCCTCCCAACTTATGAAAAGCGAAATTCGCCCTTGGTAATGCCTAGAAAGAGCAATTATCTTTAATGTAATTTAAATTTTCAAGTCTTTTTGTTTGTGGAAGTGCTACCGCTTTGAAAAGATCGCGACGCTTGAGGCAAAACTTTTATTCACGCAAGCTGTAACCAGAAGGTGCCCAGCACGGTAAACATTCCGAACTTTAAAATATCTTCTGAAGATACAGTAACAATATTTCTGTGGAAAATAAACAATGAAGGGCAGATGAATATCACGACTTGTGATGCAAATCATTGGGACAGGAATGTAAGAAGCTCCGTGACATCGAAGAGAGAATCAAACCTGCAGCAAGACTATGAAAAAGCTTGTATATTAACAGCAGGAGAGGTAAGGGACAAAACTTTACTACGACGCATTTCTAAAGCTGATCGAGAGCAGAAATACAGAAGGAGATGTAATGCGAATAGAACATGGACTAGATTCCGCATGCTTCCATTCTGTGTGGTCAACCATTGAAAATGATCAGAAGGATACCGTTCTGAGTTGCATGAATATGTTGCACGGTCCCTGCAAGGTTTAATACCGTGACACTAGATGCGGAATATAATTGATCTTTTGGTAAGCTGTAAGATATCAGTTTCATTGCTTGATCTGTATAGCGGGGATTAGGTGAGGCACTTCAGATGACTCTATAATACTCATACCAGGATTTGGTTGACTCCTATTTGCAGAAAGCACCTGAGCCTCCGGAGATTTGGGTCGACGTTCTGGATGTGATGAGGGCCGGCATAAGTGTGTTCAAACCCTAAAGGAAGCATTGCAGGGGTTGTCCAAGATATATCTTGGGGAAAGATAGAGACGACTAGGGGAATGGGATGCTCTGACATGATCGTAAGAGCCGATCGCCTAATAACGATTGAAAGAGAATGGTTTGTCGCCAGATTCGTCCTTTCCCCCAAAGCTTACTGCTTGAGGTGAATGATGAACCATGTGCGGTTGAGGGTAGGAGCAAGGTGACGAGAAGACGTCGTATGTGAGAAGAATAGAGAAAGGAAATGGGAGACCCTCAGGATTATGTATGTAGTTTGCCGCGCTGAGTTTTGAAAACGCCGACATTCCTGCCGCGCGCTTGCTATGTAGTATTCTGAGGCAGGGACTGCTGGAGGACCTGGCTTTCACGTGACCATTCAAATTTGGGGGCGAAATCCGAGCCAAGGAGCACTATTCCCTGCTAATGTACAAGACGTGAATCCAAATCTAGAGAGTATCTCTAATTACTCTACTTCTGTCGAGTGAAAGGAAGTAAAACTAAGGTTAAAGGCACATGTGCATCGAAATTTGTCCTGTTTTGTAACCGAAAAACCTTATTTCATCAACAACTCTTCTGGCGCTTTAGAAACTGACTTCGGAATTACAATACTTCTCGACTCTAATCACTACATTCAAAGCATTGATCTAGGCTTGTCTTCCTCAGGATGAGACAGTAGGAAGGAACCCACTGCTAGTGTTGGACTATAAACGCCTGGTCAGCTGTTCTACCTCATCGTGATGTCCATCGATCTGAATTGGGAGACTTTGACAACAGGACCTGACGGAGAGGCTCTTGCGGAACGAATCCGTGACTTCGTTCACGAAAAGTTTCAGACGATAACTTTGCCACGTTTTATCAAGAGCGTCAAGGTACATACCTTTGAATTCGGATCTAAACCACCTCAGGTCGAGCTCAAAGACATTTGCGATCCCTTGCCAGATTTCTATGAGGAGACAGAGGAAGATACTGAGGGAGATGAGGTGGACAGCGCAGAGGAGATGAGGGAGAAAAGAAGAATGGATAGGATAGAAAGAACAGCGCAGGGTAGCCAGAAGAATGCACACCCTCCTCCATATATTGATACACGGCCTGGTCTTCGGTCTATACAAACAACCGGGGATCTTGGAAGTCCCTTCCTCGGGGCCAGCACACCCGGTATTCCGGGAGGGACTTCAAATCTCAATTACTTTCATTCACATCTCGCAACAGGATTATCCGGCACACAAACACCGCTGGCTGCGGTAGCAGGAGCACATTTCCCCAATTGGCCAGACTATTCGACTCTGTCTTCATCAAATGGACGAGGACACCGGCATACGACAAGCGGCTCCTCAATCTCGCCCCCCTCCACTGCAGACCCGGCCCAAGCCCTCCGCGAACGTGCTAGTGTTTCCACCCTCGCGCCTTCAACATCTACCACCCGGCCCCAAACAAGTGATGGCTCCCTCCCCGAAGGTCCAAAAGTCGAAGCAGCCTCAGACGCTCACTCCTCTCCAGAGAGGCGTTTTCGCGAGCCCAGAGTTGAAGACCTACAAACCGTCTTCCGTGTTCGCTACTCAGGTGATCTGCGCCTCTCCCTCACAACGGAGATTCTCATCGATTACCCCATGCCTAGTTTCGTGGGGATTCCCGTGAAACTCAATATTACAGGCCTCTCTTTTGACGGAGTGGCAGTATTGGCATATATCAGAAAAAGAGCACATTTTTGCTTTTTGAGTCCGGAGGATGCGTACGCAGCGATCGGACCAGATACGGATACACCGGATCGGCACATGAAGATTGGGGGGCTATTGCATGAGATTAAGGTTGAGAGCGAAATTGGCCAGAGGGAGGGGGGCAAGCAGGTGCTGAAGAATGTGGGTAAGGTGGAGAGGTTTGTCTTAGAGCAGGTTAGGAGGATCTTTGAAGATGAGTTTGTTTATCCAAGCTTTTGGACATTTTTGGTGTGAAGGCATATCCAAAATCTTTAATTAAACGGAACTAAGCGACAGACAACAATCTTAACTGAAGGCTCGAATTATGCAGAGACGTATTTGACAGGACTCGGTGCTCATATGATTGAGTCTGGATATCGCCGCTCATCTTGTTCAAGCTGCCTTTCAAACGAACTCACTAACATGGAAGTAGCGTATGATATGCCAGTAGAGACGAAGTATAAGTGATAGGTTGAGTGGTTAGAACTGACGTGGATTTTGCTATTATCTGCTGCAAAAGCTATGTGTCGCATCTCTCTGTATATAGTATGTTTAGCATAGGCCATAAAACAAACGCCAACGCTATGTCTAGTATTCGCTCCGCATCGAAATTCTCATTATGCCAATGTAGACTTAAAGCCCTGGTATGCAGCATTCATATCCAGGTCAAGCTCTCTAGCTTGATCCTCAGACAATTCCTCGGTGGCTTTCATTTGATTCAGCGTAATCAACCATTGTATTATTTTCCCTCTGCCATCAAAATCCCTGTCTGTGACCTTATTGACCGTCTGTATAACTTCTGATAGAAGCGGATGTAATTGATCCTTAGCCAAAAACCCAAGCTTCAGCGCATCCAAAAACGTGATAAACTCTTGTGTAGCTTCTAAGATCAATGTGCCGTTAATATTGCTACCGGATGTCGAAGCTGCGTTATGGGTTGGCGCTGTGACTGTGCTGGGTAGGCCGATCCGTATACGTTCTGTGGCTCGAGGTACTTCCATCTATTGGCCTTAGCCAAATGCACCTCTACGTGCGAAACATAACTTACGTCCCATTCTCCTTTGAACGTCTCTAGGTCCACAAACTCTCTTGATACAGCGTCATCTGTCAAGATAGCTTTATACTGCTTTAGCAACCTGTCGCAGATTTCTGTATAGTCGCTCTCAAGTATCGCATCCTTTAGGTAGGCTTTCTCCAGCTCGTCGAGTGTGATGATGATGCTGAACACTTCGGCAAGAGAATCTTGTAGATCTCGCTCTGCTCGGGTTTCTGCAAGTTTAACTTCCTGCACATACATTAGGGTCTAAAGAAAAGAAAGCAAGATTGAGTGCCACGAACTTCATCGAGATTTATGGTTGCAGAAAGAGTTGTGTTTGGGATGTAACTGTGTGGAGTAGGGGCGTATGCCTGCTGCGCTTGATACATTGTTGTAGAAGAACTACCGAGCTGTTGACTCTGAATGCATTGGGAACTTCTCTTCGCGTATAAGTGATCCTTAGAGCAATGACTTCAGACTGGAAATGTTGCCTGGTGAATGATGAATGGCGGGGTATTCTGCCCCGCTCACCGCCTAAAGCCTGCTCTAAGTGGTTTGGCGTTATCGATTAGTCTCAAAATTATCAAAAAGTTCTGGGATCGCAGATCATTTTTTTGAAGCAGATTTCGAGGATACTAATAATCAATCATCCAACGTCCCAATGGCGAAATCAACAAAGAAATCGACTCGAAAATTCGAGAAAAATCACCTGAAAGATACTCTTGAGAAAAGAAAAGCGGGCGCGAAGATCAAGCAGCGACAGCAGATTAAGGAAAAGCGACAAGCTCGGAATGCGAGAGATGCAGAATTCTCCGGAAAAGCTGCTGAGGAAGATGGGGTGCCTAAGAAGGTTGCGAAGGAGGATCCGTTTGGGAAGATGAATGTGGACGATTTCTTCCAAGGAGGTTTCGAGATACCAGAAAAGCCCGTGGAGAAAATAACCAAGACGTCCGGAACCGAAAAACTTGGGAAGAGAAAGCGTGTCGAGGCAGAGGAAGACGAGGAAGACGATGATGATGACTCTTCCGAAGCATCTTTTGAGGAAGCACCTGTCCTCAGTGATAGCGAGAATGAGGATGGAAGTGAAGATGAGGATGAAACAGGCATGAGCAAAAGTGCTATGGATGCGCTAGCGAAAAAAGACCCCGAGTTCTACAGATTCTTGAAAGAAAATGATCCTGAGGCATTGGACTTCGATGAGAATGCAGACCTCGCAGAAGTGGATGACCTAAGCGGCAGCGATGATGAAAAGCCAAAGAAGAAAAAGCAAAAGAAATCAAAAAAGACGGCATCTGAAGAGCCCGAGGTTGAGGGGGAAGAGGAGGAAGATTCCTCCGAAGTTACAACTGCAATGGTATCAAAATGGAAGAAAGCTATGTCAGAACAGCATTCACTACGAGCCATGCGACAAGTGGTTCTTGCTTTTAGGGCAGCAGCTCATGTTAATGAAGATGAAGGGAAGGAATACAAGTACACAATATCGAGCCCCGAAGTATATCACGAGCTACTTCTTATAACTCTCAAGTACGTGCCGGAAGTCCTTAATCACCATCTTCCGGTGAAGGAGACAGCTGCTGGTAAAGTCCGCGTGGCTACCGACTCCAAGAAATTTAGAACTCTTACGCCACTCCTCAAATCACATACATCATCAGTCCACCATCTTCTCACCTCTCTATCGGATGCCGCAACCCTCAATCTCACGCTTTCTTCGATCGCACCCCTTCTTCCGTACCTACTCTCGTTTAAGAAGGTTCTGAAAGACGTCGTAAAAACTGTTGTAGATATCTGGTCGGACGCTTCTAGCACTGAAGCCACACGGATAACGGCATTCTTGATTGTTCGAAGGCTGGCCGTAATTGGTGATCTCGGGCTGCGAGAAGCGGTTCTAAAGACAGTGTATCAAGGATTGATCAAAGGCAGCCGGAATACCACAATTCACACCATCCAAGGAATAAATCTGATGAAGAACTCAGCTGCTGAGCTATGGAGCCTTGATGCTGGTGTTGGGTATGCTACTGGCTTCACGTTCATCCGCCAATTAGCCATCCATTTGAGAAGCAGTATCACCAATAATCAGAAGGAATCGTATAAAACTGTTTACAACTGGCAATACGTCCACTCGCTTGATTTCTGGTCATGCGTACTATCGGAACACTGCAATCCTCTGAAGGAAGCCGAGATGGGCAAGGAGTCACAACTTCGACCATTAATATATCCTACGGTCCAGGTCACACTTGGTGCGATGCGCCTCATCCCTACATCGACTTACTTTCCTCTCCGGTTCCATATGATACGGTCTCTGCTCCGGCTATCTCGCGCGACTGGCACATATATCCCACTTGCACCTGCCCTCCTTGAAGTACTCAGTTCAGCAGAGATGAAGAAGCCGCCTAAGGCCAGCACATTGAAAGCATTTGATTTCGCATGCAACTACAAAGCTCAGAAGGCGTACCTTCGCACGAGAGTTTATCAAGATGGGGTTGGTGAGCAGGTTGTGGAGCTTATTTCTGAGTTCTTCATATTATGGTCCACGAGCATCGCATTCCCGGAACTTGCCTTACCTGTTATAGTAATGATTAAGAGATGGCTTAAAGACGCTGGTAATAAGAGCTTGGGAAACAAGAACAACAAAGTGAACTCGATGCTACTCTTAATTGTCCAGAAACTAGAGGCCAGCGGAAAATTCATTGAAGAGAAAAGGTCAAAGGTTGATTTTGCACCTAATAATCGAGCAGGTGTAGATGGCTTCTTGAAGGATTTTGCATGGGAGAAGACTCCTCTAGGTGCATTTGTCGTGGGACAGCGGAAGCAGAGAGAAGAGAAAGCAAAGATGCTGGAGGAGGGTAGGAGAGAGGAGGAGCGAAAACGAAAGCTGGATGACGAAAAGGCAAAAGCACAAGGAAGCGATGAGGAGATGGATGATGCCTCTGACAATGAAGATTCCGAGATGGGTTTTGCCTCTGATGATGATGAGTAATTCTCTTGATAACAATCATAGCCGGGTAGATAAAATATGGACAGGGAGTTTGGAGTTAGAACCACCAAGGCTTGATGAATGAGATCGTGTAACTTTTGCTATGATTGTGCATTCAAAAATCATTCAACAGTTACGATGGTCTTGCAAGTGTGGATACAGTCTTCAGATTGCGAATGTTGTGTCACGGATTTCCACCGACTATTATTTCTTTACTATCACCTTTGGTTTCTCATCTCAATGTTTTCTAATTTAGCTTCAATCCATAGTTTGGTTCCATGAGCTGGCAGATATCTACATGCGTGATATCATGAGGATGGTGATTTGTAATACTTCCTAGTGGTCGATTACAAAACATCAAAGGAACAGGTTGTTGGATCAGGAGGGTAGAATATGTCAGCGCTTTCATCTCCGTCCCAGTTCTTGGTAGATGCAGTCGGGCCCTAAAATTTGCGGCCAGTGATTGTCCCATGCTATGCTTACTGAGCGTTTCGGCGACCAAGTCATGGATGTTGTGTTTCGGCGACTTGAGTCACACATGTTGCGTTTGAATGCAGTTTAAGCAGTACCCGCATGTACTACACAAGAGTCTGTGGCACCTAGGTATGCTTACTCCAGATCTCCTGTGTAGGAATGTCATGAAGCAAATGCGGGGTATTTAGGCAATTATCGTGCAATTCAACCCCATACCTACCCAGTTGTCGTGGCACATCTATATAAGTCAAATACATTATACACATCTTCGTTCATGGGCCTTACTGCTTCGTCAAACACAGACTTTCAAAACATCCTTTAGAACTGACACTATGCCAGCGGAGTTCACCAGCCACACCTTCATACACCCGCAGTTGGGCAATCTCACTGGCCGTATCAATGTTCAGCCTACTCCAGATGTCGTACACTTTCGTTCAATTCCGTTTGCATCCATTCCAGCTCGCTTCCGCCAATCCGTTCTGTTGACCTCGATTCCGGCCGGGCATTCAAGAGACTTCACCAAATATGGCACTGCCTGCTCGTCACCTGATCAGAATAACGTACATGGGGAAGATGTGGTAATTGGAGGGCTTCTCCCTGGCGAGGAAGAGATGAGATTTGGCGAATTCGATTGCTTGAACTTGACAGTCTCCGCTCCCAAAGACGTGTTGGGTGGCTCAAATGACAATCCGTTGCCAGTGATGGTCTATATCCACGGCGGGGCGTTTAAAGTTGGGAAGGGACATATTTCTGCTATGCATGGTAGGTTACAGGCAGCTCACTCTCGGTGGATGTAGCTAACTTTTTCTCAGATACCACCAGGTTGGTGCAGATGTCGATGAAGGAGGGTCATCCGGTCGTCATCGTCAGCATCCAGTAAACCTGCACAACCCTTATTCCTTTCTGTCCAGCAAAAGCATAGTCGTTCTAACACTTCCTTTAGTTACCGCTTGCATTGGCTTGGTTTCCTCGCCTGTCAAGTAAGTATATGTCTTGTGGGCATAAAGCTGAGCTCACGCTTCTCAAGGACCTCATCAACGATGCCGAAGCCCATAACGAGCCGCCTTCAAATTTTGCTCTGTATGATCAACGTAATGCTTTCTTTTGGATTCACCGTTTTATTGAAGGCTTCGGCGGTGATTCAACACATATCACAGCCTTTGGAGAAAGCGCTGGTGCCGGATCGATTGCGTTGCACATGTCAACATCAGTTCCGCTATTCAATCGTGCGAGCATCATGTCAGGAACTACAGCTACTGCACCACCAGTTGATCTGGCGCTCAAGGAAGCAGAATATCTTGCCTTGTTGCGGTATCTTGATATTGATGTTGCTGACCCAGAGAGGCTCCGCAAACTGCGGGAGATACCTGTACACCTTTTGGTGGAATCTCTGAGCAAGATACACATTCCAGTTTTCAGTGGCCTAAAACACGACTCTTTTTTCACCAGAGGCTTTCCAAACTGGTGGACCGAAGATAAGTTGATTGGTGATTGTAGTTGGGTTGATGATGTTATGATTGGAGACTCCTTTTTTGAGGTGATCCCACCTTTTGCTACGCACCATCAGGACATGCTAATGTTGTGATTCTCATTGAACAGGGTTGGATATTTTCTGCTGAACTCAACAGTGTTTCCCCTTCCCATATTGTCAACACAATAACCAGAGCTCTGGGTCCCAAACACGCAGCCCAGCTCTTGGATGCCTATGGCCTTGCCGCTAACACTGACTTGAATCTTGCCTGGACCCGCTGCATGTACCTTTTTGGAGACATTACTTTCTCTAACCCTGTCCACAAACTCGCAAATTCCCTCGCTCTTTCTACTACGGCAAAGAAAAGAAACACCTACCGATATCACCTCACTCTCCGTAATCCCATCCCCGGCTCTCCTTTCTATCAAGTTCCCCATCACTTTGTCGAGCTCCTCTTCCTCTTCGGCACCCTTCGCGAACGTTACTCAACACAAATTGCACGCGATTTAAGTGACGAGGTCGGAAAGCGTTGGCTGAAGTTTGGGGCTGGAAAGGAGCCTTGGGATAGATATGAGGAGGATAGAAAAGTCATGATAATTAGTGGGGATAATAAGTGGGTCGTTAGGACGAAGGAGAACGACGGGAAGGAGAGCAAGTTAGCGGAAGAGGGTCCGAGGAGGTATTTGGAATGGGAGGTGATTTCAGATATGCTAAAGAGCATTGGCACGATAGAAATTGGGGAGTTGGGCGCGAAGAAGATGATTGACTGGGATGACAGGGGGCTTGTGAGCTTGCTCTGGGAACTCGGCCGTCCTCCTGCGGAGAGTACATAGTTCAGGTCCTGTAAACTGCAGGGTCGATTATTGTATGATGCAAATTAACGGCTGTGTTTCCTTACCTCTATTTTCACGTCTTTCTAAAGCAAGGACGGTCCATCATCATGACTAGTACGAACACCGGCACATCAATCGTATTGGATAACTGAGCCTCCAAGCAGGCTGCATTCACCCGCTTGACATATGCAATGTGAGGGTCGAGCAAGCCTCCCACAGGCCCCAGTAAGTCTGTTATATCCAATCAATAAGTTATGGCTTGTGCTTTGGGCTGTGGGAGTTACCAAAAATGCCCCAAAGTGCTGAATTATTCCTAGCTTTCTCTTCTGCTACTGCTCAGTTCCTGAACGAAGTCATACAGATACTATGTGCTGGAGCGATATCATCCCGGTGAAGATGCTTTACAGTCATCGCTGACTAGAGGGTGAACAGAGGGTGCGACAGCGCAATCAGACGTCCCGTGTAACAGGAGGAACTCCAAGGGACAATTTTCTCGGCAGCACGCAGAAAAGGGACCCATGTGATGTCTGCATTGTGGTTGGGCATTATGAGATGGCTCCTTGCAGCAACAATTAATGGTGGAAGACACATGGGACGATGAGACTTTCCGTCCGTATGAGCAGTCTTTTCGATGATATAAAGCAGTTTTGTGTACTGTACGCTTTTCGAACTTGTTGGCCGCAAGTCACACAGCCTTTCTGTCCCAAGCTGACTCTAGCGTACTCCTGTGACTTCTTCAGGCTACATCAAGGCATTATTCGCATCCGCTAAGCATTAAATCGTTCACCTTTGCGGACCTGGGAAATTCCAATTCAGTTTTTTACTTTCAAAAATGATACGTATTTGACTGTACAGCGCTACTCCCTTTTGTTGTCTCTTTATCTCTTATGAAATAATAATGATGGAGCTGGCGTATTCATATAAAGAACTTTCCTGGCTCACCCCAAGAATTACGGCGCACTCATTAACTTCTGTCAAGAATGGAGACATCAACCCCCTTATCAAACAAGTTCTTGCCTAGTATCTTGGGTTCTTTATCAAGGATCTTGGGAGATGCTCAGTTGTGCTTTTTATCACGGGCGGAGTCGTGGCAAAAAAAACCATTCAAAGCTGGTGATTCACGTTTTTATCATGAACAGAATATTTTCAGCATGTTTGATCCAATACCATTGCTGCATATTTTTCAAACATTTCTCTGCCACCCCGAAATCACATTCATGCAATTCATCGGCAATAGGACGCTCAGGGACCGCATTGATAAAGGAGACGGCAATCGTCCAGTCCTTTCATGGATGCGCCAACTGTCAAGTGCAGTAGCATACCTGGAATCCTTTGGTCTTGCACACGGCGATGTTAAGCCTACAAACATTCTTGTTGACGACCAAGACCATCTCAAGCTTGTTGAACTAGACAACATCATGCCCTTGGAGCTTTGGATAGAGCTCAGTGCCTCGAGTGATATACCAAAATACTGAGCCTAGGCCAATATGTTCGGTCTCGGGACCAGCAACGCTAGAACAGCCACCGGGTTCTCCTAATTTATGAACGCGAGCACATGGATTGTTACCAACGTCTACGTCACTCCCAATTGGCTTTGCATGGTCGACTATTTGGCGGACCGTCAATTTCCAGACAGACCCCAACGATCCCGTTGATAATATTATTCTCCACAGCAGGCATACAAAGCTTGAGCTGTTGTCCGTTCACTTGCGAGGCAGCCTCAGGCCCGTGTCATATTCTAACGGTTGTGATTGCAGCTGCGGGTCAGAGAAGTCTTGTGCAAATTCTCATTTACATAAAAATATGCTTGAACAGAAGGCCGGCGGCAGTTTAATCGTAGAGTACCTGATGGGAAAGGAGATGCTTAAAGACCTTAGATGTTCTTCATACATAGAACCTTGGAAGCAGAACAGTAATTACTCGCCTCAGTATGCGTATTACACTGTTCTCGAAAGCTTTCTCATCTCAATTTAAGGCGCCGCCACAGCCCCAGAAGAGATCCTCGTTCTCTATGTCATATTCGAAGCGAATAATTCCGGGATAGTACTAACTGACGCCTTCCGTGCGAGGCCTAGCACTCTATGGAATGACTATTTAAGCAACCGGCGAATCCTGCACTGTTCAACATCTTCATGTACGCTTTCACTGACAGCATGGCTAACTACTGCCAGAATCTAATAAAGTGGATCAGGACCCACTCGACTTCCAACTTCTGAAGTCTAATTCAGTCCAACCAGATCATCTCATACTTGCCACTGGCGGGTTCCTTACTATCAAGTTGTATAGTGTTGTAGTCAGGGGGGCCGAGAAAATCATCACCGACGTTCATTGAAGGCGGATCTTCAGAAGCGCCGCTGGGCGATGGACGAAAAATTCTTTTGTCTCCAAGTGTCTCCTCGGTTCTACATAAGGTATTTCTCGCATAACGACAGACACTGAATGAGGATCATAGGCTTTTGGTGCTGGATCCTTAACTACAGGTACTTGGCCTAATACCATCTCTCCATGCATATCTATGTCTGCTATCCCCGAAAGACGCCTAGAATCGGCTTCTGCTCGCACTGCTCACCCTAGGCACCATGCACCTATTGGCTGCTTTAGATCACAAGGTAACTGCTATCAGTTACCTTGTGTCTTGGTCTCGTCAACATCCAAGCTATACATATTGAGAAGCTTTCTCAGGATGCACAATAGACCGTCACAGTGCAACCCTGACAAATCTCATCTAAGAGGACTTGCTCGTAGAAAATACTGCAGCAAGGCATTAGCCCTATCTCCTCACCCCTCCCTACCCCTGGGAGAAGCATCATAGCGTGACATGGATCAAGGAGGAGATTAGAGTTCGCAAGAACTACATTTCTATCCATCATTAAATATTGAGCCAGAAAACAATGCCACTGCACTGTAAATAATCTTTTTATAGCAAATTATGAATTATTAGAACAAAAACTAATAGTAAGACAATATAAATCTCTATATTTTCTCTATATATAATTTAAACTAAACTATATATGTTCTGATTGATTTTACTATTACGTGCCATTTCAACAAAATTCTACATTTGCAAAATCAACTATTTTACTTAATAATGCTAGAACGACTGATGCAATTGCTCTAAAAGTTGATGCTTTTTATCGCCTGAGCTTTACACTATCAATTAAGCTCCATATTATCCTTTTTCGCCTGATGCAGTAGTAAAAATCTGAAACAAATTGCACTATTTTTTTGCACTTTAGCAAAGCTAAACGAAGCGGACACCATTACCACCCAGTCAGCCAATCGGACCACTCTAAATATAGGCTATGTGACAAAGTTAGCGCTGGTTAGGTGAATGGCGTTTAGAAATGCGTAATAGCCTAACAATTCAGGCATCTGCGCACCTTCTAAGAGGTATTACATATCCAAGATACAATAGAACCTCAAAGGAGCACTTGCTTTTTGTGACATTAATGTTGATACGGTTTTAGTGTCGCATCCTGAAATATCAGGTTTGAAAAAACAGCTGAAAATGATAATGCCCTTTCTTTGGCGATGTGCCACAACAGTCATGGCAGATAATTCCTCTCTTTGTAAGAAAATATCTCAGGTAACCCTCAACACAATGGCGGCAGCAGTACCAACAGCAGAATCCTCTTCAGTCACAAGCCGACACACGGTTTTCTCCAAAAGTCAGCGATGGTATATTGTTGCTTTAATCGCCGGAGCAGGTTGGTTCTCGACGCTGAGCAGTTTCATCTACTACCCAGTGTTGTCGATTTTGGCGGAAGATCTCCACACATCAATTGCGCGCATTAATTTCACAGTAACTGCATATCTGGCCATATCTGGCGTGGCCCCGTCGATAGCTGGAGATGCTGCCGACATGTTTGGGAGACGTCTGGTCTACATGGTCACGCTTTCATTGTACTTTTGTGCAAACGTAGGAATCGCGCTTCAAAATTCTTTGGTTGCGCTTCTCCTGTTGAGAATGCTCCAGAGTGCTGGAATTTCAGGTGAGAAATCAAATTACGCTGAGCATACGTACGGTTTCTGATAACCAGGCACCTTTTCGGTTGCATATGGTGTTATTGCAGACATCGCGACTCCGGCAGAGCGAGGTGCGTTTGTAGGAGCTCTCTCGTTTGGGTGAGCTGTTTTCCGCTGATTCAAATATTTTCCTGCTGAATCAAGTAGTATTACGACGGCTCCTAGTTTCGGGCCCCTTCTCGGAGGTGTCCTCGCATACCGAGCAAGTTGGCGTTGGATATTTTGGCTGCTATCAATAATGTCAGCTATTGTTCTTGTTTTGATAGTTCTTACCCTTCCGGAATCCGCTCGGTCAGTCGTTGGCAACGGTTCAATTGTACCTCCAAAATGGTCAAGGCCGCTGATTCCGAACGTCATGCGGCCGTGGAAAAAAGAATCGCCTGAGCTCTCCACCATCATTCACAAGAAAAGGGGATTTCCCAATCCGCTAAAAGCGCTGGTTGTTCTTTCCCGTCTGGATACGGCGGTTAGTATTACGGCTGGTAGTATTCTTTACATGATATTCTGTGCCTCGCATGCATCTCTCTCTACAACATTGATAGATATTTACAACCTGAACGAACTAGAAGCTGGGTTAATCTACCTTCCTTATGGCGCTAGTTGCCTTGTATCGACTTTGATGTCCGGAATGTTGATCGATCGAGACTACCAGATCGTGGCAAAGAAGTATGGTTTGCCTATTGATAAAGTGGCTGGGGATGATTTGTCCAGGTTCCCTATCGAAGAAGCTAGGATGAGAAGCATTTTTGTGCCGACGTTCCTTGCAATGCTTTCAATGATCGGATATGGTTGGGCTGTTCACTATCACATCGTAAGTCCTTCTGTTTAATATTTTAGCAGAGCCGGAGTAGAATTGACGACGACAGCATCTTTCCATTCCAATGATTCTCCAATTCTTGACTGGATTGGGCATTCAGACATGTTTCAATGTAAGCGGTATTCTCCCTTTCTGAGTCTAAACTGGGTTACGAGTCAATGAATTTTAGTACAACAACACCCTCTTAATTGATATCAACCACGAAGCACCAGCAACGGCACAAGCATCATTCAATTTAGTTAGGTGCATCATGGCGGCCTTAACGACTGGGGTAATCCAATATATGATCGATGGAATTGGCTTTGGGTGGTCTTTCACCATTTTCGGGGCCTCGGCTGCGATTTCAGCTCTTCTATATTTTGTAGAATTGAAGAGAGGAAGAAAATGGAGATTTGGAAAACAAAAAGGAGATTCTCAACAAGTTGCTCCGCCGCGACGAGAACCGCCGTTAACCTCGGAGACGGTGGCTACGGAGGAAAAGGTAACTACAGTAGTATGAAAATGTAACATCAGAGTTTTAGATATCCGAAATTTTCCAGTTAGTGGCAACGGCGTACGATTCCCGTCATGTCACGCGCTGTGCATTACGAGAGGGCGGGTGGCACACTACAGGAGAATCTGAAACTAAGGGAAGGCAAAGAGAGAGTCTTTTAAAGGGAAGAGCGAAGTATACTTTTGGCCATGCCGGCTCAACACCAGCATCGTCAGAGTGTGCAGTTGAACTCGCCCTCCACCTCACCTACTCTATAGCTTGGATGTTCATGGCTTACCCGCTAAAAGGGTACCAATAAGCATCTTCGCTTGCTCCGACTTTAGCAATAGGACTTCCTGAAGTTCAGATTTGAGATTACTGGTCACGAAAATGGCGATGTTTGGCTAGCTAGAATAGACAACAAGCTGCTGACATCTAAGACTTTCCAGCAAGTTGATCTGTGGAAAAAAGAACAGCTCCATGGCTCTGGGGACTATAAATTGCTATGCGATTATCACACTCATATCCGGGATGCCGAGATCAAGAAATGCTCGCGGGGCTCTCATATTCGGAGGCTCCCCATCCTTCAGTGTGATATGAACTCCCCCCTCCCCCCCAAAAAGTCTTGCTTCATTAGTATGGCATTTACTAGACCTGGGAAATATAAGAAAGGCAGCCCTACAGTCATTGTCTCCCAAGGCAATACATACTATGGCACAACTATCAATGACATTCCGGTGTTCGCATTAGTAATAATGTAGCCTCCACCACCTGGCGATTCTCTGTCTGAGAGCATTTACTGTAAGCGAACTCATTAGCTTCTAAAAGAAATTGCCCTAAAATTCTAGAAATCCGGAAAGGATGAAGATCCAAGAAAGAAAAATGGCTCTCCACAGCATCGTAGGATCGGCTAACTCGATTGTGATTCCATCATCCTGCATAGTAAGAAACTTCTGGTGGATAACCGTATGTGCCGCAGCCATTTGCCATGCAAGCGAACACAGTGACTCTGCGACCGTGGGCTTACCATTGATGCTATGTTTGAAGAAAAAGAACGCGCATTCAGAATTTGAACCTTCAAGGTATTTGATAATATGAGCCATTGTTATCGACTTTCCTGTAGCTGGATCTCCTCGTAACCAGAAAATGTTAGATACACCTTCGAAGCCTTCTCGCCGATCGTGAAAAGTCGACTTGTCAGTTAACCATTCACACGATCCTTGTATTTAGTGGTCAGATAGCATGGAAAGATCTGCATCCGGCTGTTCTACATAACTGAGAAGGTCGGATAGTTTTTCATATCGGTTTTGTGTCCTTCCCATCGTGTAAAAACCCACATATTCTCTATCGAGGAAATGGTAGCGCCGAAAGCGTTCTGTGGCGTGCAGTAATTACTATCGGAGGGATCGTCGAATTTGCAAACATGACGGTGATCTGCATTCAGTAGCTGTACCCGCTCACCAGGAAGTTCGAGTGTGGCTGAACCTTTCTTGACAATAAGGTCTAGGGAAGCCTTTACGGTCTCAAAGGACCATAACTGAATATCTTGATGGACATGCTGAAATTAGTCGTTAATCGTGTAGATGGCTTTGGAGTTAGGCACTGGGTCCTCGACATAAACTTTAGCACCGTAAACCCCAGACAGCTGCAGAATATTGCGGAGCAACGACGCGCTATCTGAACCACGGTGAGGGATAGCAAAGGAGAACATACTGTGGATACGGGCTGCCATCTTGTGGTAGCTCGGGTCTTGTTTCGCGAGTATAAGAACCTTTTTGACAATATTGCCGCCCATGTTTGCCCGACGAAGACGATCGGTGTATCATTATCTGGTGCGCCTATGAGGGATGAATTGTATAATTCTACTAATAGAGCTTGACCAAAATCACGTTCTGTCACACGACTCCCTCTCGCCTCTCCCCAGTCCGAGTTATAACCAAACGTGTGTATCCAGACAATTTTGAACCGTAGCTCAACCCGAGCCAAGTTTTTGGCCAGAAATATGCCTAGTTGGGCGTCTTGCTTTAAGTCTTTCTTGGCCCTCCTCTTAGATCTTGTACAAAAGTGAAGTCGATTAGTGATTCTGCAGGTTCATGTAGGATAGCAAGTCCAAATGGCCCGCGAATTTCTTCCGCTGGCTCCTTGTCAGTTTGGCAACCTAGCAGAGTGAGTACGCTGAATTGTTGTTGAAGGAACGATAAGGACTCTAAGGCCCTTTGCCTCTAGAGCCCCTTTCGGGAAGCTTGCCCCCGCTAGAAGCGATTCGATACTGATATGCAAAATAATTGCTTGTATTGGTAACTTACCATTTTTCGAGTCGTTTATGTGTGAACACAGAATCAGTAGCATTCTTAAGCTGGAGTATTTAGATGGCAGCTGTTAGGCAATCTTGTAATCTTTCCTGTCGCGTCGACAGAACTCAAGCGAGGAGTCAACTGTTTGGTCTGGCTTTGGTATTCTCTTAGATCGCAACGACAGGCAACTGGGCACAAGCTGAGAGGAATCGCCTTCGCGAGGGCTATACTACTTTGGCTCTATTAATTTGATTGGCTTGCGCCATCAAGTCTCGGCTACACAGGATGCCCAGATAAGAGCCGAGGAGGGTTGAAGGCATGGGGGAGGGGACAATCCTCCATTGATAATAAGAAGTCAAGGTTGCCGGAAGGACAAAGGACAAAAGACAAAAGCACTCACTACCCTTATCCTTGCTCTACAGCACATAGCGGCACCTAAATACGCTGCGTACCCCAAATCGTGTCATGACATATCGTCTACACACTATTTGTCTGACTGTGATTTGTTGCGAAACGGCCTAAAGACGTTATGACACATTTACATCGATATTGCCAATCACGATATCCCAACCTGATGCCTTTCACCAGTCGCAACATATGAACGCTGAAAGGTCCAATATCTATTTGAATCTTGCCTCAATTCTTTGTCTCAGTTCTACACCTATACCCGCTTTTACAGTCACCTTCAATCATGTCCACGAACCCAGCCGACGCATATACTGAAAAGATAAGACGGAAACGAGAAGCAAACCCAGTCACAATCGATCATCTGGATAACAACGTTCTAGCAAGTGAGTTTTGACCTAATAAAATTGTTCCGACAGTGCTCATTCTTGTAGAATTACCAGAAGGAGTGGAGGTGGTCTCTGTTGTACCCTCTGGGGTAAGTGCGTGGTGTAAGACATTCCGGATCAACGCAAGGCTGAAAGACGGCGGGATCAAACCTTACTTTATGAAGGTGAGTCTCTGCTTGTCTGGATTGATTCCTTGGCCATTAAAAACATGTGACCTTAGTATGAATCTGGCGAGCCTGGCCGGCGTATGATGGAAGGCGCATTCCTGTCTGACTCGGTCTACGCCTCCTACGCCCCAAAGAACGTACCTACACCGGTTGGTTTTGGCGAATTAAAAAACAAACCCGATACGTGGTTCTACGTCTGCGAGTTTCACGACATGGTTGATGAGCTACCGGATGTCATGGGCTTGGTCAACATTGTCGCAAAGGTGCACAGGGCTAGCATGGGAAAATCCCCAACAGGCAAATTTGGGTTTGCCGTACCGACGCATCTTGCGAATATTCCAAACAATAATACCTGGCAGGACACATGGGAGAAATGGTTTACGCAGGCCATGCAGTCTATGTATGAATTTGAGAAGAAGACGCACGGTGTAGACGAAGAACTGGACCGCCTCTTTGATGCCCTCTGTAATAAGGTCATTCCGAGACTGCTCCGGCCTTTAGAAACAGGTGGACGCTCTATCGAGCCTTGCCTTGTCCACTCCGATCTATGGCCCGGCAACTGCATGTCGGATGCAGACACCGGAGAGATCATATTGTTCGACTCATGTGCATTTTGGGGTCATAATGAGGCAGATTTAGGACCCTGGCGGGCGCCGCGATACCGGCTTGGAAGACCATATCTTAAGCAATATCAAAAGGCCATGGGAATGTCAGAGCCACATGCTGATTGGGATGATCGCAATGCTTTGTACGCTTTGTGGGTATTTGGAAAGCGAATGGTTTAGTAGATTCTTGCTTACCGCTCCCTAGGCGCTATGATTTTCTGGTCTCTGCCCTATATCCTAATGAGACAAAGTTTCGCGAGATTTATGTTGTCTCCTGATCTTGCAAATGACCATGTTCTAACATAACACAGGGCAAGAAGAGAGATGAGGGCGCTTGTAGAAAAGTTCCCTGATGGGTTACAGGAGGAAGCCAAGCCAGTGGAGAAAGACTATTATGATCAGTCAAACGCTACAAAGCACTCCGGAGCAATCGAACTAGACCCTAGGATTATTGCCGGTAAGATTAGTAACATTTCTGTCTAGGATTTGAGCAAGTTTAAGGTTGATGTTGTTTCGTAGCTCTTCCATCTGGTGCCGAAATTGTAGCTGCACAGGGCCATGGGATAAGCAACTGGAATCAAACTGGGTACATTGAATTTAGACAGGACAACTCAAATGTGACTCGTTGGTTTCTCAAAGTGCGCCTAGCATTAACATACTGTCCCTATCTCTAACCTAACTCTAGATTGCCACAGGAGATCGTGGGCTTGCGATGATGAAAGGAGAGTACGAATCAATGCAGGAGATATGCAAAGTGTCGCCTTATTTTGCTCCACGCCCTATTTGCTGGGGTTCCTGTGCTGGGTCTGGACGCCATTTTCTCCTGTTAGAATTCCACGACCTGGAGAGCGGCCCACCCTCCACCACAGATTTCGCAAGAGAAATTGCGAAACTGCATAAAGAGAGCAGCTCGCCAAACAATATGTTCGGTTTCCACATCACTACGTACAACGGGAATCTTCCGCAAGATAACACTTGGACAAAGTCTTGGGAAGGGTTCTTCTCCAATGGAATTCGACAGATGCTAGCTATGGAGGAAAAGGGCAGAGGACCGAGCGGAGAGCTCCAGGAGCTATCAAAGGCTTTGCTGGGGAAAGTTATCCCGAGACTGCTGCGTCCATTGGAAACGCAAGGTAGGACAATTAAGCCTAGCCTTCTCCATGGGGACCTTTGGATCGGCAACGTTGCCACTGATAAGGCGACTGGGAAGTCCATCATTTTTGACTCGTCCGCCTACTATGGCCACCATGAATGTAAGTTGTGCCTTTTTTAAAGTAGGCCTGGTTCCATTAAGTAACCTCTCAGACGAATTGAGCCCATTGCGGCCAATGAACAACGAATGGAGTCGAGATTGTATTGAGGCATACTACAAGTACATGCCGAAGGATGCACCTGTGGAAGACTGGGAGTCTCGTAATGCGTTATACGCCCTGTACGGCACTCCATGTTTCTTCTGCCCCTATTCATACAACTGACTCCCGGCAGGCGCAATCATATTATCGATTCAATACTGTATCCAAACGATAAGAAGTTCCGAAACATGTAAGTCCTCCAATCAACCTGTCTTAAGTAGTCGCTGACTAATTTAGTTTGATTGCAGAAATAAAGAAACTCGTGCGGCAGTTTCCTAACGGATATGTTAATGCAGAATGACCACAGCAAGTCCTCTATTAGAAAATAAACGGGGCATAACCCTGCATAATAGTCTCATAATTGGCTGAATACGTGTGTTTCCCCTTGTCATGTCCCACACCAACGTTCAGGCAATGTGATATTCTAGTAGTAATTGGACAGTCTTATATGTCAATGCTAGCCTGAAGGTGTGCAATACGATACGTATATTGTGTAATAACAACGAACCCTAAACTGGCTTTCACATGTTGATGCCAAACTCAGAGCAGAAGCCAATTCCCACTGCAACGATGGCAAGATCACAACCCGATCAATGTCATGAAGATAGTGGACGCGATGCATAGATGAAAAAAGCAAAAGCCACCTGAAGCGCTATAGTGATTAGGAAGTGAATGATGTTTGTGCAAACTACTCCCAGCTTGTCGATTACGACACTACGGGCAAACCTCCTAACAGCCGTGCCAGCCAAAATCCGAGCCATACTTTCCAGGTAGGGCATTGCATTACGATGGCGTATCATAAATGGAACTATCCAGCGGGATATAGCAATTCCTTTTCTCACATACGCGAAGAAGTACAAGGCGCTCAGCCAGTTGGTGAGGTATTTGAACATGGCTTTTAGATTGATTTTGCCGCATGCTGATGCCGCGTCGGTGCTCTGTTCATCACGATTCTTTGATGAACTTTCGTATCTAAACGCGAATAACAGGGCATATAGTTCTACCACAGATGCTGCGACCTGATGGAGGCACTGCCAATTCGGCGTCATAGTTATTGTCTTCTCTAGGACTTACCAGGAGATACTACCAATCATACCACGGCTTGTTCTGTGCAGGAAAAAAAAGCGCCAGCAAGGAACAGTCCGCGGCCGCACCCACAGAGAACGGCCCTTGCAACATGCCAAAGACTATTTGCTTTCTAGCTCGGACAGAAAAAGCTGTACTATACAAGACCGTTGCGGTTTTGATGCTGTCAAGATATCACAGGCTGGGAAGGGTGATGAGTTTTGGTCAGAAGACAAGTAATCGCGAATCATTCGCTTAGCTCCAGTAAAAGCTGCTCTTGAGTAGTGGGATTAATTAATATCAAGAAGTAAGGTTTCCCAACCTCAGAATCAGAGTACGTTAGGGCTCCATAGTACGAGAATATAAGAATAGGTTCTATTCAAGCAATCAGGGGTAAACCTTCCTTAACCGAGCTTCCACGTGACAAGCCAGGGAGCTGTGGATGTGTGATCCCCAAAAAGCCGGCCTTAAACTGAATGCACTTCATGGGGTAGATGTACGTAAACTCAACAGTAAAAGGCGCATGGCGCCGCAGGAGGGGGGGGAAAGGGGTGTTCAAGTTCCATGGTAAATTGGTGATGTGCAGTGCGATGGGAGGCCTCACCGGCCTCAGGTCTCGCAAACGGCGGCCATTTCAGCATAGCCCGATATTGCCAACAACCAACGCCTTCACCGAAGTTTCAATAAATCGCATGCGTAAGGCGTGCATTGGCGGCATGGGAAAGAAATAATCATGCAAATTTAATAGATTCCCACTTCTCACAACTATGTCATCTTTGATTGTTGACAGATATTTTTTGCATTGAGTATTGTTGACCGTTTATTCTCTTATATGATATAAACTTAGACAAAACCTTGCAATCATGACTTCCTCTACTGGACTCGAAGACGCATTTAATTATTTGAATCTAGATCGCGATGAGCAGCAGAACCCTAAAACACAACCAGTTAGGCAGGATAATGAAACATGTCAGCCAGGAGAGAAGATCGTGGATGCTTCAGAATCCGCAGACATACTTACAGAGGCACTTAAAATCGCTAGAAGGGCTCTCGGAAACAACCCAGCAGATCCGAGCCGGCGGAATGCTAAGCAACGGGAAGTAAAAGAGCTAACCACGACGCTCGAGAATATTATCGAAGTGGGGCTGCGATGCGCCTTAGCACTACTAACCGCGGTATGGAAGCTCGAAGAGGAAAAGAGGAAGATCCAGGCGTTCCAGGCGCTGATCCTCCGATCGCCACGGCTCATATCCGCGGGGGAGATCCGCCCGCCCGCCGCGCGCCTCCTCTACCGGCACGTCTGCGAGGACAGCCACACCACGTACCTGGAGGACGTCGGGTTCCTCTCCAGCCTCTTTACCCACTCGAGCGGAAAATCGTTCCCGGGGCAGCTTGACCTGGGCAACGGCAGCCTGCTGAAATCTCACTGTAAGGATGGCGATACCACGCCGTCTTGCTACATCTCGTTTACGGATAATCCGAAATACATGCTGCGCATGCTGTTCCGGGCAGAGCATATGTATGCGAAGCGTGCGGCGCGGAGAAGGGTTGATGTTTTCGACTATGACAAGATGGTTGAGATGGGTGTGCAGGTCGCATCGACGGATGCTTTGGCTACGATGATTAACTTTAAGAAAAAGCTTGAGTATAGATCGCCGAAGCATTGGCTTGCGGTGGGATTCGTCCCCGTAGAATGTAGGATTGCGTCGGTGGATGTTTCCAGGTTTCGGGAGGTCGCAAACTCCCGTGGGTGGTATGCTTATCAGGGAACGGAGCAGCCTCCGATTGAGAAGGGGTTTTGGATGAGGGAGGTGTAGCGGAGATCAGGGTCCTTGAGGTGGCCTGCGCGTCAAGGAATGCGAGTTTGTTTAATATGAAGAGAGTGGTAGAAACACGAACATGAACATGGACACGAACATGAATATGGCGTCTTTGTTTTGATCTGGGCGACTGGGAAAGGAAATCAGACTTGGCACATCGAAGGCAAATGTGGAAGTGAAGGAGAAGAGTTCTGGCTTGTACTAATGCCCGAAAAGGAATCCTATGCGCTGGTTTTAGGACGGTATCTTATGTATAGTGTACTGATAGGAAATTTATGACTGGTGGATAAATTAACTAAAGCTCAATGGAAAGTCTCATGGAAGCGACAGAATAGATTGTGTAATTATGGAATCAAGGATGCAAGGGGAAAGCGTACCCGGCCTTCAGTAGTATATAAGGAAGGAGACGGGACCAATATAAAAGGGGAAGCTGGTGGGAAGCTGGGGTACATGATAAGCAAGTCACAGTTCTGAGTCATGGGTTCTGTATCACAAATTCATTATGTCTAAACGAAATGCTGCGCCAGGGACTCAAGATTGAGCACCGCCGTGTAGGCTTCCCTAACTACGCAGTATAGTCCGAACGCCTATATACATCAGCTCTGATCCATTATGTTTGAGGAGGAGCGCTATCTACCTGAGAGAACATTCAGAAAGTGAGCAGCAAGGCGGAAGACCTAAGAGGTGCTTTCCGAAGGAGGCGCGGAACTTCCGGTAGAAGGGAGCGTCTCGGGAGGCACAGAAGGTCTGTCTGACTTGACCTTTGTTATAGCCTCATCGATAGAGAGAGAAGGGAGTCTGGGGTTGCCAAAACAGTATGGTATACCGTTGATGTATCCACAACGATGGCCCCATCGCTTACACGACACGGTGAAGACCCAACCGAGGCCATCAGATGTGCATTGAGCCTGCTTTGATTAGGATGCTAGTCCAACTGTTCCTAAGAGACTTGACTCACAATAAAATCATTGTTCACGCAAATATATCTACCAGGGTAGCATGAAAGATTTTCTGACGGGGGTCTAATAGCGGGAGTGTTGTGGTTCTCTGGGGGTTCGCTAATGCTCACCGATAGTTCGTTAGATGGCTGGGCCGCAGGAACATCGCGCTTTTGAGGAGCCTCGATATGTGCCTTAGAAGCATTATTTGAGAGAAGATCATGTACTGAAAGTCGAGGGCCTTTGCCACCTTTACTAAGACAGTATGGTATGTTGTTGATATACCCACAACCTAACCCCCATTGTGAACAATCGGCAATAAGTAGCCAGTCATGACCATTAGGCTTGCATTGGGCCTGTTTCATCAGTGACGCTACTCTCTCTGATCCCGTAGCATGAGTTGACTTACAAGTAGAGTCGAGGAGATGCAAAAGTAATGGCCGGCCCAGCATAGGAGTTTTTCAGATGCGGGATCAATGCTGGGGGTCTCGCGTTCCTCTATAGTTGCACCAATATCGTTCACAATCTCGTAGGCCGATCCATCCTCATTCTCATCAATCTTGTCCAAGACCATAGAGTTAGAATCGCTTGACTGCTTTGCGAGGACGGCGCCGGCAGTAATTAGGGCGGTCTTGCCATCGCTGCTAATGCAGTAAGGATATTCACCAATGAGTTGACAATAGAGGCCCAATTGTGCGCAATTTGTGATTTTGACGTCGAAGTCACCGCTAGTGTCACATTGAGTCTAGGCACACATTTTCAGCCTCAAATTTTCCAAGGATCATATAAACTCACGATCCATTCCGCACCTTCGCCGTTACAGGTCAAAGTGCCGGGAGTGCAGAAAGAGGCGGCGCCATCACGCTTCTCGATCTCAGTTGGCAAGACGACTCCTGAGCCTAGTGGGCTGGCTGACGCTAAGTGGGTGGTTAATGGTGGGACGCAAGCCAGAAGAGCGGCTGCGAGAAAAGTGAAATGCATGATGGGGTTGACGGTAGACGTGATAGTTTGTTTAAGAGAAGGTAGAAGGCGCGAAATTACGGTAGTTAAGTACCGTTGAATCCTCAGAACCGTTTCGCAGTAGATGGTGTTGTGAGTTGACCGGAGATGTTGCTAGCCTAGGACTCTCTTTATAGGCGAAACGACCTTTGTTGGCTCCTGCTTTCTCAGGCGGAAAGGCTGAATTCTAGTGTATCCGGGCGGTGAATACCCAAGAAGTGAATTTTTATGTTTTTCTAGCAGTAATAGCAGGCAAAGGCCGTGAAAGTAAGTAAAGAAGGTCAAGATACCATTGGTATTCAGACTAATTCGTGTGTCTATCATGATATGCCGCTCACACTTCCAAGCAACTTGAACTAGAAACCACAAAGGACAAAGATGCCACAGGGTGTACAACCGTCAGCTGATATGTCTATATATCGTTGTTTTCCACTTGCTCATAACAATTATACACAACACTCGCGTCTCCCTGACGAGCAGAAGACCGTGACTCCATATCCAACAGCATATCTCGAGCATGATCGGTCAAGATATGCTCAAGCTCTGCATCTTTCGTGGACGGTCACAGCACTACATGGTACTGCTTAATCGAGTCTATTACGTACAGCTCCAGTCTCGAAGTGTATGTATCGAGGAATCGAAGCAAAACCATGTTTGCTCTAAGCTTAAGCTTCTGAACACAGATCAATAAGCATGAGCAGGAGCACAGCTTGCTATAGTGTCAACTTGAACGGAGCCACTATGGCTATGTTAACAGGATCATCAGATGTCAGCGCAGCGCTGACGGTATGGTCCAGGTAGGGGTAAAAAGATAGAGGTGATGTTGAGGAAGCAAAACCAGTTGGATGTGTGGGCATTATCACCGAGGATGAGATTTCAGAAATTTCAGTGGTTTGTTTTCATCACTGAGTTGCTGTGGTATATAACTTGACTTGGGAGCTTTGCATCACGAATAAAGCGAATGATTAGATCACATATAAACAGTGGTGAGCAATGTGACTTGAAGTAGCAGGAGGGCGGTCAGCTCGACAGTGGCTTATGTGATGATTAGAAAGACAACATCTCATGGAGGTTGAGCAAAGGGGGTAGAAGAAGTGGTCGGTCCTCATTGTAGCTGAGATAGCGGGTAGTGCCAGTGTTGTTGAGTTTCCCATCTCCCTCGACAAGTCTTTCTATATTGAGAGGTGACATCATCAAGTGGCGGTGCAAAATGGCATCAGCCACAATTGGCCTTGAACGCGCAATTGGCCGTATTGAGTCATGCAATTCGTCATGAGCAAGGGCCAAACTGATGCAGAGCGCCCCGAATCATTGTTTTTGCAAAGCA
This sequence comes from Chalara sp. BL73, assembly GCA_918026815.1. Taxonomy (NCBI): domain Eukaryota; kingdom Fungi; phylum Ascomycota; class Leotiomycetes; order Helotiales; genus Chalara; species Chalara sp. BL73. The sequence continues at coordinate 18,549 of CAKJVC010000077.1, read as the reverse complement.
CCGCACAAGCAATTCATCTCCAAACTTGGAACAGACCTCTGACCAGATGAAAGGGGGTTAATCGCCTAGCCTTGGCGCACGGCAATGTGTGCCGAGTGGAAGTGACAAAAGACAGAGCATCATGAGCATAGACGAAATTGGTCCTAGATAAATCTATCTCCCTCTGCCCATTTCACACCAAAATCTCCATCTTCAATATTTCTGGTTTTGTTCTATTAAGAACCCTTTCGTACGTTTTCTGTCAGTCTTTGTTGATACCCCTGGACCAAGATATTTGACGCGTCTTGGCCTGCTTGTCACCCATCTCTTGCCAATTTCTTGTCAAGATCAAGCCTCTGCGCCAACCCTCTCAACCCAGATCAAGCATTGCCCAGCAATCCCACGAATTTTCAAGTCGCACAGAGAGGATAGATTTGTACCATACGGTATCATCGCGAGGGAGGAACGAGAATCATAGGATGCGTAAGTGATTAACTGTTTCCTTGCTTTCATATTTTCTTTGCCAGCAAACGGAGTGTGGACCTGGATCGAAATGCAGCACCACTTGGCGCTGAATGGGCCGCCACCGAGCCAGCATACCATACCACGAGGACATACGGGCCACAAGGAGCATATCTGTATATCGAGCACTGTTTATTGGAGCTGCATGGTATTTCCTGGAAACCACCTTCACGATTCTCTCCTCCCAGAAGAATAGGTATAGAGGGTCAGGGCTTTTGGTGCCCTGGCTTCAGCCACTCTGCAGGTCCCAAGGAGTTGGGTCGGGAGACCTTTGCCTTGGCTATGATTCAGTGCTGCATCCTGGGCTGGAAAGTCAACAACGGCCATGTGTACGGGGGATATGATAACAACGACGACAATCAGAGGATATCTCACTAGTTGGCAGCATATATGTCAGTCTTTCGATGATTGAAATACGCATTATAGTGATGGTTTGGGGTCTCGAACTGACTACGCCACGCCTGCCCCACTCCATCCCCACCGATTCGTCAGTTTATGTGCTAAGGCTTTGGTGGCTTGGCACATCTTGGCAGAGACTTTATCTACGACATTCAGCAGCCCTTTCTGTTCCTCTATTCTACTCTACTTACCTCACCCCCCCCCCTCCCAAACTAATCGTCACCCAACTACAAAACTATATCAACCCGTATCAACCTTCGACACCTACTTTTTAGGCGTGTCTACATCGATGAAGAAAACTTCACCTAACTCTTCGTATATAGATCGCATTCGCTCTTGGGCTCGAACCAAAGCGCATGGCCCCTCTCCACTACGAACTAGCTCGGGTCGACAGACGTCTCTCCCCGTAACCAACCAAGATACTCAATCTACAAATAATAACAACAATAATAATGGCACATCTGCCTTCCCTCCCTTCCCCTCAAATGACCTGCCAGGCTTCGCCGGCCACGCCTCGAGAACTACGGGCAACAATGTTGTCGATAATACATCCCCCGAGCATCCGGAACCAGCTCCACCTCCGCAAGTTGATGGGCAGGGGGCTGTCATAAAACAACAGGATATCAAGAACAAGAACAAGAATATCGCTGTCAGGTTCTGGTATACGAGCAAAAGCATCATACTGAGTAGTTATGTCAACATTCTCTTGGTCTTCGTGCCCGTGGGCATCGCCTCCAAAGCCGCCCACCTCTCACCAGGTATCGTCTTTGGTATGAATGCTATCGCCATCATCCCGCTCGCGGGTTTGTTGAGTCATGCTACGGAAAGCGTGGCCAAGAGAATGGGTGATACGGTCGGAGCATTGATGAATGTCACCTTTGGTAATGCGGTTGAACTGATTATCTTGTATGTCTCCAATATCCCCTCTCGTTTGCGTTGGATAATCCGCTGACATAATCTAGTATGTATGTCTACCTCATAGGAGATCAAGACAAGAAAGAGCGAGAAGCCCTCTTAAAGGCATTATCATATCAATCGCGTCCCATATTACCCTTGCCTCGTTCCCATTTCCCTCTTTTTCGTGATTTAAACTTAATAAGACCTATACTCACTGTTTATCTTTATTAATCGAACAGCATCGCTTTGCAAGATGTAAGCAAGGTTCTCTTCAAATTTTGATGCTGAGTGCTAACCAAGGTCCAGGACCAAATTCGTATCGTCCAAGCATCACTGCTTGGATCTATCCTTGCCAACCTGCTTCTGATTCTAGGCATGTGTTTCCTCATCGGAGGGCTCAAGTTTCGTGAACAGGTATGACGGCCATCTCTTTTATCTGCCGCATATCACTTTGGAGGAATTTCCAACATGCTGTCATTCACCACCGTGCCATGTTCGCTTCCATCTTCGGAATAACTCCATGATTATAGAGACTGACTAATCACCCATCCTAGCTTTACAATAGCACTGTCACTCAGATGAGTGCATGTTTGCTCAGTCTGGCTGTAATGAGTTTGTTGCTTCCTACTGCTTTCCATGCTTCCTTCAATACCGAAAAGAAGGATAATGCAGAATCAGCAGTTCTCAAAGTTTCTCGTGGTACCAGTGTGGTAAGCATCTTGCCTCGTCTAGTATACGCAATCAATACGATTTGCTTACGCTTTCTAGATTCTCTTGCTTGTATATGTCCTGTACCTGGTATTCCAGCTCAAGTCTCATGCCTACATGTACGAAAGTACGCCACAGCATATCATCGATGAAGAAGCGGCTCATCCTGGTCCTGTTGCCGAATGGCTGGATACTTCATCTTCGGATGACTCATCCTCATCTAGTTCGGATTCCGATGGTTCTAGCGGCTCAAACACCACTGCTAAGCGGTTCAAACGTGTCATGAGAGGCGGTCGCCGCCGCCGCAAGTCCAGCGCCGGGTCCAAGGACACTGCTGAAAACCCAGAGAAGCCTCGCACACCATCCATTGGTACTAGCTCTATTACCCCTAGGCACACCGAGGTCTTTGCCGATGAACCTGCAACCATTGATGCAGCTGATCATGCTGGGGATGAAGCCGATGACGAGATCCAAGAAAAGAAACATCGCCGTGGTTCCATCATTAGCCATTTATCCAAGCGTGATAAGAAGAAAATGCGCAAGCACAAGGAAAAGCGTGAGCGAAAGGCTCGTCGCAATGGAGATGATACCTTGACCGAAGGTGTAGTTGCTGGCAATTCTAACGAAAAGGATGTCGTGGAAGATCCATCCGCTCCACGTCGTGTCGACTTCGCTGTCGGTGATAACACAGCTACTCCTCCAGTCACGGAACCTTCCGCTAAACGTCCCTTCACTCTTCGTGGTATCACAAACTTCGCTCCTCCAGTCTTCCAAGCACCAGCACCAACTGGTAGCCCTGCTCCACCCGCAGGCCCCGCAACTCGTGGATCCGTTCCTCGCGTCAAGTACGGGATCCGTAGAACGAATTCGCTGCCGGATCGCCTAAACCAAACTCCTTCACATAGTGCTCGCCCAGTTGTCACAAATCATCAGCAGACTTCCGCTACTTCCCATGCTATTGTTGAGAATGCCGAACCTGTCGACGAGGAAGAGGAGAATATCTCTCGCACTACTGCTGTTATTTTGCTCCTCGTTTCTACTGGCCTTGTTGCTCTCTGCGCGGATTTTTTGGTTGACAGTATCAATGATGTGGTTGAAACCTCCCCTCTAAGTGAAACCTTTGTCGGTCTGATCATTCTCCCAATCGTTGGTAATGCCGCTGAGCACGTTACTGCTGTCGTCGTTGCATCTAAGAATAAGATGGATCTGGCGATTGGTGTTGCTGTTGGTTCATCTATTCAAATTGCTCTCTTCGTCACTCCTTTTATTGTCCTTCTCGGCTGGGCTATGGGCAAGGATATGTCGCTTTACTTTACCCTATTTGAGACTGTGTCTCTGTTCGTCTCGGCTTTCATCGTCAACTTTCTGGTCCTTGATGGAAGATCAAATTACCTTGAAGGGTCACTTCTGTGTTCAGCATATGTATGTCCCTCCTTTACTACTCCCTTCGCTTCCTGTCATAAGAGGGAGGAAATACTGACTTCACGTAGTGTATCATTGCGATCGCATCATTCTTTTACCCGAAGTTCGATGATCAGAGTACGTTGGGAGGTAATCCTGATGCTACGAACAAGATGATCAGAAGCCTTATCGGGTGGGAGTAGGATAAATGTACCTGAGCTCTAGGTTCAGTTGGTGCGAGAAGAGGTGTCGGTTTCTTTTATTAACTTTCGTATGGCTTTATGGGGCCGCATGCCTTTTGCAGTTGAGACACAAATTTGCTTTAGTTTTGATATTTTTAAATCGTTGATAGCCAATACTCTCAGTAGCTTTTGCTATCTGGGTCAATCATATTACAGTTCTCGCCTAATTTGGCAATTCTCTTGCTAATAACATATATTTCACAAAATGAAGATCCCCCATAATATGAGCAATTTCCAGATATGCTTCGCAGATCACCAAGTCCTTCTTCAGCCACCCTTCCTACATCGACCACTAATGGATCTCGCAACTCTAAAACTTCATGCCTCGACCATGTCACCAGGAATTGGGTCTCGACGCCCATTCGCCGGATCATCTAACCACAGAAATCTTACCCTTTCCCTTTTCATCTCTAGCACCAGGTTACGTAGGCTCGGACCCGACCTAGTCTTTGCTCGGTTTTATCATGGTTATTTTCATGATATACGTTTGACGGGAGGCTTTGGATGGAAGGTATACTTTGTGCTTCTGTGGCTGCGATCCTGAGGTTGTGCTTTGGGGGGCAGGGATGGTTGTTTGTTTGTGAGGATTTCATTGTTTTTTTTTCAATGCGGAGTTTGGGTTGGCTACAAAGTGCTGTTAATGCTGCCCCTGGCCAATGCTTCATTCAGCCCGGGAGAATGGTAACACCGCCACTAATCCGGCAGCCTGGATTGATGGCGAGGGCTCAGCCGCTCGGAGAATCAACCGTAGGCATCGAAATTGGTGCAATTCTTTCCAATCTCGATATCTCGGCCGATGCTGATATTGTAATCCCATCGCCACAGCCAAAGCGTAATTTAATGATGAGATCATAGCCAATTCAACTTAACGACGAGGCTGGTAACGTATATTAAAGAGATGACATTTTGACGAGGTTGAAAGTATATCATGGAGTCGCGCACGGTCCTCAAGTGACACACCGTTGTTAAGACTTGTGCTGCTTATGAAACGTCAGCTAGTGCTGGCGCAACGTTCCCGCACGAGGACAAAGCTCTGATCAGAAGTTAAACAACCGCCAATCGCCCCCATGACCCTAGATGCTGAATATCTAAATTGTAGGCTGTGTATAAACGGGAAAGGTGCGGTAAGCACGGGATCTGCCGACTGCAATCGACCCAATTACTTGGCAGTTCGGAGGAATAAGGTGCCCCCTAGAGTCCGGAGGTTGCAACTACAAAGCATCTTGACCACTGAACAAGGGACCTTCACCAACCATCGGTTCGGCCCCCAATGCTTGGTTTCTGCCGCTTTTGCTTGTTTTCACTAGTAATAAATAATAATTGCAATATAATGTCTCATATTCGAAGAACATTGAGATATTAAGGGATTGTGGCCATGGAGTACAACACTTGCGGTTTCATGCCGTCTGGTCTAAAGACGAGATTGCGTCTTTGTTGACTTTGTACTTAGTTATCTAAAGTATATAATTTTGTGCTTTACTACTCCTGACAAAAAGTGATGCAAGAGCGGCGCCCATTATTCTACCCTAACAAAGAAACTAAGTAGTAGTACAATTCCATTTTACCCTTCTGAACATTTAGATTTAGACCGAGTTTGAGGCGCTCCGGGGATCATATACAAGCAAGATACCTGGAGTTCTACGGGTTATATCCAGAAGCACTTGACCAATCAAAATCTTCAGAAATTATGCAACCCTACGGGCATAATGCTATACATGGCCGCTTTATGTTTCCAAGTTGGCTGTGCACGTTCAGCTCATGTTCGGGTGCATACGCGCCGTGATTGATTCTCTGATTCCTTCAGCCCTGTGGGCCACACCCTTATGGAGGTGTTTCTATACCACCACCAGGGGAAGCGCGTACGAATCCATGATCGCACCTGGCGGCGTGGATAAAAAGGGCCATGCTGCAGTGAGCCTGATGTTTGCTTCCTTTTCAAAATAGTTTCTACTTTGATTAATCTCATCTTCTGCCTTGATTCCACTACAAGGACCAAATCATGAATTCCAGATTCAAACTCTCATCCCTGCGTCAACAGGTGGGCGACAAGATCTCCTTTCCGCAGATTTCTGGGTCTGGTGATTCTGGAAGCAAGAAGCCTGACGTTGTCAAGACTGAAGGCCAACAAACGACTGCTCTAGAAACTCCTCAAGCACCCAACGTTTACTCTCCTCCACCACCACCACCTTCAGAGAAGTCAGCAGGCGAGCCTACTATCACTGCAAACACTTCTCAAATACCAGTAACATCAGTTCCTCCCTTGGACTCAGGGTATCATAGCCCGGATGGGTCGTCCTTCCCTTTTTTCGAAAAGTCTGCTACCCCTCTAGATGAGACCCTGCGCTCTTCGCCGTTGCCGCCTCCTGAATCTCCAGCACAGTCCCAAAGACCTAAACTAGGTGGCAGGACGAAAACTGGCAGCCTGAATCCGTTTGGGAAACGGGGATCAGTGGATTCCACTTCGACGACGAGCCCTCCCGAGCCTGAACAGAAGCTCAGACTGCCCAAGTCACTGCGCGGTGTGGCGAACCTCAGTGATTTGGAGATTGAGGGAAGCTTACTTGGTGGAGACATCACCATAGTTGACGCTAAGAAGCGCGAGAGGAAGGAAGGCTTGTGTACTGCGTGCTCCAAGATTGACTTCGAGCAGTTCGACTCCCGCAATAACTTCACTTTGGGACAGGAGGGGGGAGATGGACATCTCTCCCACAAGCTCATCTTCTTAGACCGCATTCTGCGGAAGACAAGAAAGGGAACCTGTAACTTCTGCAGCTTGATCTTCGACGCTATCGCAGAGCACGACCCATTCGAGCACCCAGCTGTGAAAGACTACCTCCCCAGCGAGCTCGTTGGCAGCAACTTCAGAAAATGGGCGGAGGGCCTCGATTGGCTTCAGCACATACCCATTCACAAGCCTCCCTACCCCTTCGGGCGAAGCCGCGACAACGTCGAACTGGAGCAGAAACTCGAAGATGGGGGGGTTGTGGTCGGAGGAATCACTTCTGCCGAGCAGGTGGATTCCAATGATATTGCTCAAGGTGCCTCCCTCGCTGCCGTAGCCGGTCTTAATGTTGGGATTTGGAATGAAACAGATACACAACGATTGCAAATCATGGCGACGGTTGGCACCATAATCCCAACTGTCACTTCGTTGGTTGCGAATCTGGACGCAAAGCTGCCAGTTGCTGTCTCCATCATTATCCATAACGCCAATGATAAAGATGCAGGCCTACTCAATATTGATGTTTGGGGCTACGGCAACGCACCCAGAGCGCCGCTTTCTCGTCTTAGCACTTTCAATCTCCGTATCGCCTCAAGTTATCAGAGTATTAATGGCGGCCTCCAGTATGGGAAGCTACTTCGGCAAGATATCGATGTCGAGGAAGACTGCAAAATGTGGCTTGATAATTGTCTCGAACACCATGGCCAAGCTTGCGATGAGCCAAGCTGGTGGAATGAACTTCAGCCTCCATCTGGACCTCACTTCCGACTGATCGACGTTTATACAATGAGAATTGTTCAAATGGACATGGCCAATATGAGGAAGCAAGATAGACCGAAATATGCTGCGTTATCGTACGTCTGGGGCGCTGCTGGAGGTCAGGCTTTGAACCTCCATGTACGGAACTTGGAAAGTCTCAGCTTTCAGCTAGAGGGCCAAATGCCACCAATTGCAAAGACGATTAGAGATGCAATTGCTGTGACCGGGAGGCTAGGATTGCAGTACATCTGGGTGGACAGCCTCTGCATCATTCAGAAAGATGATAGATACGAAGACGATCCTGATGCACGCAAGTCACAAATCGAACAGATGGACAGCATCTTTGGCCACGCGGCAGTGACGCTTGTTGCGGCTGATGGGGTCGATGCTGAAGCTGGACTATGCGGGATATCAACCAGACCAGTACGAAACCAGATTGCCAGAGGAATACGACCGAACGTCAATGTTCTCCTAGCGGTGAAGTACAACGACACGTACGGCAAGTGGGATACCAGAGCGTGGACATTGCAGGAGAAGCTCCTCTCTAAACGGATGCTCATCTTCAACGGGGGGTATGCCAGTTATCACTGCCAACATGGTGTGTTACGTGAGGACATGCCTGGCTGTCATGCTGGCAGCGGTCCCCCCCAGATCTCTTGGGTTTCATCGCTTCCTGACGACAGCGGAGTGTCCAAAATCAAGCATACTTGGGATGGAGCGCCCGTATTGCTTCGATCACCCTTCTTCACCGAATATGCGAAGCTGCTAGCGCAGTACACTGGCCGCGATATGACCGACTCGAGGGACTCTCTCAACGCGGTCATGGGCCTTCTCAAAGTCCTAGAGAAGATGGCAAATACAAACAGGCCACAAGGTACTCTGAGTGGTACGCATGCTCAAGCGCCACTTGGCCACACTCTGTATGGCCTGCCAGAGAAGTATCTTGACCTCGCGCTGCTCTGGCACCCACCGGCCGCAAAAGGGGTACATCTTACGAAGCGAGCACATGATTACCTTCCAAGTTGGTCGTGGGCTGCATGGGAAATAGGAAAGGATCCAGACTACCACCCAGATACAAAGAAGAAGTACCACACTCAACCAGGAGTTCGATTCGAAGAGCCTTTCTGGGTATCTACGCAAGATGATCTCTCGCTCAAGAAAGTTATTGCCCGCAAGACTGGCAACAAGCAGCCTGCTGAGGAGCGTTTCAAGCCGCTCGTCATGTGGTACAGGAGTTTGACACCGCCACTTCCCCAAGGGACATTGCGAGGTTCTCAGAGTACCGCGGGTCTGGGGAACGGAGCAGCGCCAGAAGCACCATTGGCTCTAGTGCCCGTGAATGGGCATGGGTTAGGCCTTGCCTTTGACCCAGCCGACGAGGAGGAACTACGCAGGTTTAGGGAAGACGCAATTAAGCTTCGTACGGGCCCAGCCTCGAACCCACCTACCGATCTCGCTCCTCCCTCCGTCCCAGCCGGCATACCGATCGACAACCGCCACCTCGTTTGCGAGACGCAGGTCGCGCGCTTCCGACTGCGTGTTACCAAACCGCGACAAGAAATACTCTGGAAACCAAGCACCAAACGCGGCAAAGGCCTCGAGGTCGACACAGAGCTGATCATCCACGAGGCTGAGATCCTTGACGCTTCAGACACGGTTGTAGGCCGGGTGATCCCGACAGACCATCAGAGAAGCCTTTCCTCTTCCCTGTATGATTTCATCCTCCTGTCCGAGTCGCAGTATTGGGGGAATGAGGACCGGGTCGACGTCTCGGGCTTGCCGCTGTTTAATGTCATGTTTGTCGAGTGGGATACAAGAGGCGAGTTCGCTACCAGGCTGGGCGTGGGGAAGGTGCAGAAGTCGGCTTGGTGGGCCGCGAAGCCCACGACAGAGGTGGTCATTCTTAAGTGAGGTTGCAGAAGCTGGAGATTCTGCTTTATATGTGTTGTAGTGGTATGTGGTACGATTTCAAGTAGTAGTTCCCTTCTCTTGTGCCTCTATTTTTGTATGGTTCTGGAATGTAAAAAGTATGTGATACCGCGGGTATGATCCTGTAGACCACATGCCTACAAAAAGAATCCGATGGAAAAGTCTGATAATTTGTTGGACAGATAGAGAGACAATTTTACTCTTTCACTTCCTGCTGGAGTTACCTAACCCATAGCTGATCATACCCCGCCTGCCCTAAAATCACTATGTCAGCCCGACTCTCATGACAATGAATGACGACATGATATCATTCCCCATGAACCGCATCCCAGAACTCAAACCCCCATTTTCGAATTCCTGCCCGCCTTTCCCACCCACTAGAACCATAAACTAATAATGTATACCAACTATTTTTTGACGGCAACCTGTATATATCTTGTATCTTGGCGCGCAAAATCTCGCTCACCTCCCTTGAGAAAGCTGCGCCTTTGAACATGTCTGCAAATCTTCGAAGCCACAACTACTCAAAAGAGCACTACCATAGCTTCGTCTACTCCCCTCAAAGTATGTTGAAGAGGAAATTCGAGGCGTGGGCGGGAAGGATAGCGCATATTGGGGCTCTACCATTGGGCGTGTTTTGGGCTCTGCTCGGCTAGGGCTAAGATTCATGGCTTAAGAAGCGTCAGGGTGGTTTTAGAGGCGGAAATATTAGAGTTAGGGGTTCGGCGGAAGGTGGGGTGGACGGGTTGGGGGGTTTGGGAAGGATGGGGAAGTGGGATGGACGGAGGTGGAGGAGTGGGGAGGGTGGGATTGGGGTGGATAGAGTAGATGTATGTTATAGGTCTAGGTTGGAAGGAATTCGGATATGGGATAAAATAATGGAAATATCAAAAACAGCAGAGATTGATATGGTAGATATGTAGACATACACGTATTTCTAGCTGGTATTTGTAGATGGTAATTAGAATATTTCTGTTTGGGTCCGTACTTTATATATTATTCCGCTCTTACGCCCGCGAGAACCCCAGCAACCCCCATTTTGGTCAATCTTCTAACTTAGCGTGCAATTATCCACAGATTCATTGCGCGGCATGTATTCGAATCATAGGAGCCATCTCATTTCCATTGTCGGCCCGCCGCTCCTTCTCGCTTCGTCTCGCTGCCCTGAAAAGCTTCCCAGGATGTACAATCAAGAGTATAACGCCCATAAGCAACATAGGGGTCGCGTCCAGGGCGTATAGCATCGCCTCATGGCTTATGATAAACCCACCGTCTCCTTGAAGGTACTCTATAATACGGACTAGGTTTCGTACCAGGAATATCACGCTCAGCGCGTGGAGAACCTTGGTGTGCATTTTCCAACGAAGATCCGTATCGGCACCACTTCTCCGGTACCGTATCTCGAAGGCCAAGGTCAGCAGGATAAACAGGCAGAATATCACAAACTGGAATATCAGCCCAGCAAGCACGATGATCCTGCCCCGCTCCCGCTCGTCTGCCTTGTCGCTCGCCGAGAGTATCGAGCCCATCATCTGGCTGGCGAGACACAAGATGTCGCCCAGCACGAACAGCTTCGTCAGCCATCGCGGCGATATGGGCGAGAAGATCTCGGCTTTCAGGACTCGCATGATGCGCCCGAGGATCATGTAAATGGTCGCTGCGATGAAGGGCGGCGCGCCGAGGTTGAGCAGCCCGTTGAGCACGGTGGGCAGGATCAGCCGTGTGTTGTCGCTGGAGACGCTGCGGAAGTAGTAGGATCCTGCTTCCACTGTATGAAATGTTAGATGTGGAGCCGAGACTGAAGGTGTGGGACTTACTGCCGAGGCCGATGATGAGGGGGATAAAGAACGCGGCGCGGAAGGGAAACATCATGACTGTGTGGATGACGGCTGTTATGGCGAAGATAGCGACGTATACGTATGCGGCGGCTTTGTTTGGAGTGTATGGGTAAAGAGGATTTTCGGCCTCGCCTGATTTCACTGCCATTTTGACGAAGAGGGATAGTGATGGATGAGAAGATAGTGAGTTCTTGAGATTTTTCCAAGACAGTTGAAAATGACAACCTACGAAGTCTCCTATATATATGAGTTACCGTGGCCAAATTTTATGGTGGATCGCATTATCTTGTTTGTACCAGCACTTCACAGGGAGGGCGCGTATGCTATTGAGGCTCATCATGGAACATCAACCGCGATCGTATTTGCCATATTGATACCGTTAGTCTTGTAACGCATCCTGAACAGATACTCCTGTATAGGACATAAAAGGACCGCAGCGGCAACAGACAATGTCGATGTTGCGACAACTAGACGCCGAGCATGGTTGAATGTGGTATGTAAACACGATACGAGATTCGGATTCCGTATGAAATTGCTGAAAGGGGTTAGCGCTTTGCATGATGTTTCGCTCGCATAAATGGTGGATCTGGAACGCTTGAGCTTAATTGCGCTTCCCGCTGCTTGGCATCGGTGCTTGAAACCTTGTCTAGGCTGTTTTGGGGGCGTATATACGATACGAGGTAGAACGAGCCGAGAATTTGGTCATGTAGATACGCAAGATTCAAATTTTTCAGGTTAGAAGATGTTGTTTTAGTGGAGTCATGGCATTGAGGTATTCTATTTCAGGGGTTTATTCATTCCTCTCCTCTTTCCATGATTCTTTTCTAGAAACCTCTTCACAGATATCAGCGTTGACTTTAATCCGCCAAATCTGCGTGAGTCCTTTTCTATTTGGATTTTTTTAGAGCTTTACACTTCAGAGCTATACACGCTATCTCGTTGAGCGAAATGGCCATGCCCACCATGCCAAAGCAATTCTCGCGCGTCGATTGCGCACCGGCATATGTAACTCGAGCAGTCCTTCGATTACTACAATTCATCTTCGCCATCATTGTCGCCATTCTGTACGGTATCGACCTCTCACATGCCTCATCAACAGGAGGTCATGCAGGGAGCGCCTGGGTATTCGCTGAAGTACTCGTTGCGTTCTCGGTTGTAGCATGCATCACCCACTACCTCATCAGCATGAGAAGGCGGCTGTGGTTTCTATGCGATGGGATATTGGTGGTACTATGGGCTGCACACACAGGAGTCTTTGGGCAGATATTTATTTCCAACGGTGGGAAAACAGCGAAGGGGGAAGGATCTACGCTCTCGGTGGCGAGGATGAAGGCTGCCGTCTGGATCTCGCTGCTGAATATGTTTCTTTGGATGACGACTTTGGTTTTGTGCTGCTGTGCTGCGAAAAAGGTCCCCGCGATTACTAGCGAAAGAGATCTTGAGGACAACAGGGCTTTGAGGCCGGCAGGCAGCATGGACTCGGGGAATAATAGGCCGGTAACGGAGATTGAGAATGGAGGCTTGCAAAACCATATGCCGAAAAGGAAGCTTGATAATATGGCTCTGGAGAACGAGGCACGGGCAAACCCTGTGCTAAAGACGAAGGATATTAAGAAAGAGTTCAACCCTACCAAGGGCAAGACAGAGGGAAAGGCGTTGGAAGATAGTGATAGGGGCCACGGTTCTTCATCAGATCCAGAGGAGATTTGTTCAGATCCGCCACCAAAGTATTATGAATAAACTGTACAAATGTTGTAGAAATTTTGCAAGGATATGTGGGCGCCATTTTGTTCAGGATATAGAAGAAGGGGTGTGGAGGGCTCGTAATTCACTGGGGAACAATATGTGTTGACACTGCGCGAAGATGGTTTTGATTGATGGCAGTCGATATATAGTAGATTTTCAAATTGTATCAATGATATATCCTGCATAAGATTTCCCAAACGAAAAGTTTCAGCTGTAGTGTACTCTGCCGTGATGGCTTGGTTAGACCGTGACGAGTCAGTTTCGTCATTTGTCCGGTGACTATTTATAGTCGTTCCATAACCTTAAAGTTTATTTAGACCAACAATTCACCCGCATTCAAAAAGAAATTCTCGGGCTCCATATTGACGTGCTATCATACTAGCCCCTGCCTCGCCATTGAGCACAGCTCGTTCTTAAAAAACTATCATCAATGGTCTGGCGCATCCATGCTCAGTCGTCGACGACATACTAAGTCACGTGGAGGTTGCAAAGAGTGCAAACGTAGCCATATCAAGGTACGTTCTCCTATGCGCAACGCTTAAACATCTTTAGTGACGCTCATGGATCTAGTGCGATGAGAACAAGCCTCAGTGTAGCTATTGTGCAGCCCGTCATCTTGAATGCAAGTACCCAGCGAAAGGAGAGTTGATCTGGCCTGGTGAAAGTCGAAGTCGTCGCTCCAGTTCTTATGAACGGCAACCTAATAGTGCTTACGAGACACAATCTGGACGTACGTCGGACTCTACGATCGAAGACCAGATTACCCGCCGACGTGCGCATCGCAAAACTCGAAATGGATGTACTACCTGTAAGGCTCGGAAGATCAAGGTAAGTTTTTAGCAACCCGGCTCTCTGTTTATTGGCATCTGTTAGTGCTAGAATTGCAATAAAAGCACCACGGCTTATGTTATATCTTGTAGTGTGATGAAAAGAAGCCCCAGTGCACTAAATGCCTTGTTTATGGTACAGAGTGTAAATATAACACAGGCTCACCCGCAGGCGGTGCTGGGCCGGCTAAAGACAAGATCCAGTCTCCGCAGGAGCCAGCTCCACCTAGGCTCCAATATGACGGAAGCAGTCCCAGCACCCAGCTCATCTCAGAGAGCGCTTTTGCGGCGCACGGCAAAGATGCAACTGCTCCTCCGCAACTACCCTCTGAGGACCTAGCACTGATGATAAACTGGTTCACCGCCACCATCCACACCGTCATATACGACGACCCGTCGCTGCAGAGCGCGCAAACCTTCATCTCCAGGCAAGCCATGACGCACGATTTCCTGATGCACGGCGTGCTAGCCCTCTCCGCGATGCACCTCGCGGACCAGAACACCGGCGCGGCCCAAAACGGCTACCTCACCGCGGCGCTCTCGCACCACAACGCCGGGCTCGCCATCTTCACGCGCGAGCTCGGCGACATAAGCGCGAACAGCTACTCAGCCTGCATCGGCTTCTCGAGCCTCACCCTCATGTTCTCGCTCGCGTCCTCCCGGCCCCCGCAGCACGGCCGCCTCAGGACGGTGGATAACCTGCATCAGATCTTCCACCTCGCAGCCGGGTGGCACAAGATCGTGGGGGTCGCGCAGCCGTTCCTCCGGAAGGACAATGGGGGCCCCGGGAAGATAACCACAGGGCGAGAAGCCCCGGCGTCGGAGGAGACGAGGGAGGCGGTCGATAGCCTCGAGAGGCTGAACGGGGAGTTCTCGAAGGTGGACGCGGGCCACGAGACGGAGGTCTTCGCCAAGGCTATCGCTGCTCTGGGCCCTGTTTTTGCGGCCTCCGAGGAGCAGCCGAGGAATGCTCATTTGGTGGGCGAATGGCTGAGCAATTTGCCTGAGAGGTTTATTACGCTCTTGAGTGAGCATCACACGCTAGCGATCATCATTGCTGGTCATTATTGTGTCATCCTACACCGGTATTCGCATGTGTGGTGGCTTAAAGATTGGGGCAAGGGCATGATGCAAGATATCTGGGATCATGTCGATCCGGCTTATAGAGAGTCGTTGGCTTGGGCCAGAAAAGCTGCCGGGCTTGGAGGTTGTGATGAGAATTAGATATCTCTGGGCGTTGGCTATGATCATTCTAAAATAGGGGGGATCCAACGAAGCATGACGATGGAGCCTTTTGTAAGAAGAGTTTGCGGTGTAAGGTTTTTGGTTGCGAGCTGTGATCTATAAGCTGTCGAAGTTGATTCAATCGAGCGCTGGGTATAGCCTCGAGTACTTGAACATTGGAAGAAGACCCAGCACGTGGGATTCACAGTTATCACAGCTGAAGTATCCTGTGACGCTGGCTTATTGCCGTTACTTGTATTGTAGAATTGGGAATTCGCGCTAGAATTATACTGCTGTTCATGAAGTAAGCGATGAACCAATGGGAGAAAGATGGTTGATTTTGAAATATGATATGAACAACTGGATGATGGTGTGGTTGAAAGAAGACGACAGCGAAAATTAATTAAGAAGTGCTGTACGACTTTGGATTGCCTACTGAACATCCTTTACGTGCTTAAGCGGGAGTAATGATAAATGTTGTGCTCTTTTATATAGCATAGTAACTGTATTGTTAGTATTTATATTATTGTTTTATTATCATTTTCTGTCATTATGCATCATGTCTCCATCACCTCACATGGATCAGTTTTTAGTGGCTCATGAGAGTTGTAAAAATGCGATGAGTGCATCCATTTATAATTCCTTCCAGGCAGGATTGACCCTCAATATCACCTCCCGGTCCTTATCATATCGTCCCTCCACCAACTTATTTAGATATGTTGCCAACCTTAACGCGGCCTTGCTCACCTGCAACTCCACAATCGGGTAAGCACCCTCGAAGTATCCGCTCGTTTTCAGATCCGGCTTCGTAAAGTCTTGGCTATAAATGTAATCACAGTTCCAGATGTTTGAATCCTTGGCCCATGCCATGGCGCACGCGACTGGCGTGGCGGGATCGGTGCACGAGATCCAGCTATCTGTTGGCTCGAAAAAGTTGTCAGCGTTGGTACGCTTCACCAATCCCTCGAAATAGGGATCGATGGTCTGGTTCGAAAATGAGGTCTTGTTCGCGCGGGAGTAGATGATAGCGCCGTCCCAGATGGAATGGAGGACCGAGTTGTTGGTCTTTCCGCCATAGGATACGCTGAAGGCGTTTCCGCCTTCACCAAGATTCGAAGTATGCAGAGGCTGAGCCAAATCACTTGTGAAATGCACAATCCATTTCAATGCGTATGAGCATGTGAGGTTGGCGCCTCCAGTGAGCTTGCCGGCCTTGGCAGCCCTGATACAGTCCCGTAGGATAACGGTCTGGTTCGCGATTGCAGACACAATGCAACCTCCTTTTGTGCAGTCACGGTTATAATAGGTGTTGCAAACTGCGGGAGGAGTATCGAGCGAGTCGATCCAGTGCCACTGGTAGGTGTAGGCTCCTTCTGGCACCTTTCGGTAGCCGTCTGCCCATGCGGCGGCACGCCCAATGGATTTAGCATATTCCGGTTCCAGAATCTTGTTGATGATGCTTTGAGTCTCGTGGGTTAGGTACTTTTCAGCCATCTGTGCATTCCATTAAATCCCCTTTTCGTGTCAAGGTGGCAAATGATGTTGGGCGACTTACGAACCCAATCTGATTGTGAACATCAGTGTTGAATGCAGAAGCACAGGCGACCAAAGCGGTACCTGTGAGGAGATTTAGAAGCTGCATATTGGTGACGATCAACAGAAGTGGCTGGAGCACAGAAACCACGGGTTGGAAGCATGATGATTATATACATTTTTTCGCACTCTATCGGAGTGACGCAGATGGGCCTGACCCAAGCAAAGAAACCCAAGCATGTTGTTCTTAGGATGTTTACATGATCGCCGGTCGATTAACCAGTGGAATTGAAGTGTGTATCTTCGGAAGACGGCGACGCAGCAGATCTGGTTAAATCTGGGTTAAGGACCTGACTATTGGAGCCAAGCTCGTTCCTGACGCCAAGAAGTGAAGATGCTTGGCACAGCAGACAGACTGCGAAAGTCCGGGGTGAAAGATAAACAGGTTAAAGAACGGCACGCGGCCTTTGCCTTCTTCTTTCACGTGAATACAAAACGGAAGAATGGGATTGAGCCTCAAGGGTGGGTACATTGATATCGATCTCTTCTACCTGCTCAAAATGAAGAGGTGGAACTGTTCTGTAAGGTTCGGTGTGCGCCACCGAGAAAAAAGCTCTGAGCCTGTCGCCATTTTAAGTAGGTTATCCTACCAGGATGTCCTAAAAGTTGAACAGCGAAGTACGACAGCATCTGCCCGGTGAGAGAGCCCATCTAGGTGGTTGTATCATCGTATGCTGGGCTATTGCAGATGAGCTGAAGTGAGAGGGAGCCATAAATGGAATCATGACCAACCACTTTCCTCGGTTCTTCAGCTTCGATTTATCGCGGTGACTAAGGTCTCATCGATAAATTGGAAGCTGAACTCACATACATCCACTGATCGCATCTCATGCGAGAAATATTTTCAGACTACCTTAGCCTTGAATGAAGAAACTAGATATGGCATATGAGTATGAATATATCGGATACCGTCCCTCGAGCTACACCGAGAAAGCATGACGGATGCCTTAGTCCATAAGTCCCCTACAGCAATCTATCCAGAGCACACGTGACTTTCCTTAGAGTCAAGCCGTGTTCATGCCCTTGCATTTCAGCAATGAGACTGTGTGACGCGCCTCAAATGAAATGGATGTCCCAAGGTATGGATGGTGGGTGATCATTGGATCGTGATTTCGTGCATGGCAATGGCGCAGGATTTGGCATTGTTACTGTAAAGTACTGTACCACCTCAGAGTGATCGCCGACACGGCATCTTTTTTGCTTCAGGGCTGTCGCGGGTACCCGAGATTGGTGGGCGTACAAAGGAAATGGAGTGAACCATGCCAACGATTTATAAAAGGATGATGGTGGTGATGATGATGATGATGAATGAACGAGATGGGCTGGATACGGAGCCGGGACACGGGAAATGAATGTAAGAAAGAAAAACACAATCAGGGAGGGATGCGAGCATGCATGGAGGGATACGCGCGATATAACTGAATGAACCACCCCAAGAGCCAATCCCATGCCGAAGTGTGATCGTGTCTTCAAAATAACACCGAAGATTTCTGTCGTACGTCAACTTTACGATGGATGGGAATTCGTATCCGGGTTGCCGAACAAAAAGACACACAGACATAGAAAGGAAAACACCCCGTAGGTCCCGAAGCCCCTGTAAATCACTTGTTTAAAAAAACCCCCCTTGTAAACCGCCCGTAGCCCTCCCTCCTAGTACTAGTACACCGTACACCCTATACCCTATACCCTACACCCCTAAGTACAACCCTACAATTCTACAATCAACCCCCGCCCTACTCTTACCCCCCCAACAGACCCCACTT